>PVIC010028935.1:0-23465 GCA_004025085.1 Thryonomys swinderianus
ATTCTAGCACACTTGGATTCCAAGTTTGAGCCAGGACAGTTAGGTGATTCAGGGAGATCCTGCTTAAAATAAAAAGGAATAATGGCTGGGAATGTAACTCAGTGTAAAGGTACTTGGTTCAATCCCTGGAACCACACCCCCCTAAAGAATAGTCTAAAGAAATGCAGTAAAAATGGAAAGTAAAAAAGGAATATTTATTGAAACTCATACTTCAGGTAGTGTGCTGAGGCTGTTGTTAATTATGTCCTTTAATTTTTGTGAACACACGGAGAGAGTCTGGTTACATTTACCATTTTATAACAGGGACCTAGAGAGTAAGGGGTTTCTTCACTTAATCCAGTTGTGCATGTGTGTGGGAGTTTCGGCGGGGAGTCAGAAGGATGGCACAGTCTGTCCACAGCTTTATCCCGAAGTGGGTTTGCCATTATATGAAGTTTCTTTCTATCCTGTCCTCTTTTTCTGTCCAGAAGATTATATTATCATTTATTTAAAAAGGAAAAATCTATTATTTCTTTTTGCTTTCCCCTCCTCATATGTGGTTCCAGTGAAAGTAAGGTGATGTTCTCTGGGTCCCTGGTGCAGCAAGTGTCCCTGACTGTCCACCCCTCACTTTCCTGGTTTCCCAATGGTTTTTGCGAGATGTGGGTGGCTGTAATTTGCATCATCTTTTTAATAGAATACAATCCTTTAATACAGGGCTATGTCAATATACATTTGCTACGGAATAAACAATGAGAATTATTCATTGTTCAATCATTAATTTATCAAATTATAACCTTTCATGGCATTATTTTTGTGCAATCAAGGAACTGTGATCTTTAATTCTTTTGAAATTGATTTTAAATACATGAAAAATAGAAGAGTATGCTGTAATGGTGAGCTATTAAACAATGAACTACAGTGTTGTCTTAATTTCCTACAGTCTCTGTTAGTACTTTACCCATTTACAGTTAACATTTTTAATATTTGTTAGGCATTGATCCAGTTATTTTTCTGTATACTTCCCTGTAATTTAACTTTTTAAAACATGAATAGAATTGCATTTTTCCATTGTTTTTAGGTTTTTAATTATAATGAAGTCTGCAGTGATTGTACCAGAACTATTTTCTACTGTGCATATATGTACTTCATAGGTTTGATTCCTGTAATGGAATTTTGGTTCATGAATGAGGATTTTAGATGACCGTTAGAAACTATGTCAAAAGCCTTTTCAATTCAACCACCCGTCAATAATATATTAGGTGGTCCCATTTCTTTGTGTCCTCTATTACAATAAATTATGTACATATTTTAGATTTTGTCCATCTTATAGTCAAAATAATTTTTGGAAGTTGTCCACTGCTGGTTAAAATAAGTTGTGTGTCTGTTATAGTTTGGATATGGAATGTTCCCTGAAGATTCATGTATTGAAGACTTTTTCCCAAGGAGATGGTGCTATTAAGAGGATTGTTGGGAAATGGTTCTGGCTGTAGGAGGCAGAACATGAGAAATATCACCGAAGGTGTATGAGGACCCTGTTCCTTCCCCTCTCTCTATGCTTCTTGCCCACTATGAGATGAACAGCTCGCTGTCCCACATGCTCTCTACCATGAAGTCCTGCTATGACAAGGGTTCAAACAATCAGCAAGTAGCAGTGAACTTTTAAAACCATGAATCAAAACAAATATTTCTTTACTTTTAAATTGACATTCTCAGGTATTTTGTCTCAGCAACAGCAAACTGTGTCTTTTGTGTATATTTGTATTTCTGTTTTCTGTGAATTGTCATTTGCTTTAAAAAAGAAGGAAACAAAAAAATAGTAAAATAGGCAAATGCACTTTTCCTACTGTTTGTTTTGGAGATACTGGGGTATTCTGGTTGGACCAATTTTACAATATTTTATCTCAACATTATGCCATTATTTTACTTTCTTGTATATTTCATCACACATACTTTTCATTTATGTGTCAAGTAATTTCTTTTATAATTTATTCTTTTGGTTCTGTCTCACAAACAAGCGCTTCCTTTTGTAAAACGTTTGAAAATATTCCATTGTTATTTTAATGTTATTAGATTTTGCTTATCTTAATCTTTATTTCTAATAAGGATTTTATATATACAAGGAAATAAGGATCTAATTTTTAAAAATTATTTTATTCCCAACTGTTCAATTTCTATTTATGTAAAGGGATTTTTTTCATATATTTTAAATAATATCTTTAATGTAAATGTTCAGACTTTAGGAGATTGGTATGATTTCATTGAGTTGATCCTTCTGTTCTGCATTACTACTATATCATTTTAGTTCTTTTAGATTTATAACATATTGTGAATGACAAAATTTCATCCTGTTCTTAATCAAAATATTTTCAGTATGTTTTAGAATTTGCTTGACAAATTCCTTTTAAAAATATCACAACAGTTATAAGTGCATAAGCATTTATAAATCAATTTGTAGAGTATTAAGATATTTTGAGGGCCAGATGGTTAGCTCAGTGGTTCCGGCGCCTGCCTCACAAGCGTAAGGTCCTGAGTTCGATCCCGGTAACCACATACAATGCTGGGCGTGGAGACTCATGTCCACCAGCAATCAATACCACATACCACAGTGCTGGGCGTGGTGGCTCACGCCTGTAATCCCAGCACTCGAGAGGCAGAGACAGGAGGATTGCTGAGTTCAATGCTTGCCTGGGCTACATAGTGAGCTCAGAGCCAACCTGAACTACTAAGTGAGACCCTGTCTCAAAAAAAAAAAAAAAATTTGATATTTGATTTTTCCAGTGTTGATACACACTGTTTCTCCTTATTTGTTAGGTCCCTAAGTCATGCCCTATGGCTTTTTAAAGTAGAATTCTTTATTGGTACATTTAACATATACTTCACAATTACACTCAACATTGGGGAATTTGTAACGGTATATAACATAAGTTAATTCTCATTTTTACCCGTATCCCTACCCACAACACAACCCCCACCCCCTATATACATGTGCTTTCTTTTTCTTTTCAAATCATATTTACTCTTTCCCCTCATTACTTTCCCCTACCACATTCCCTTTGAATATTTCCTATTTCATAAAATCTATCATACATTCAAGAACTCATTTGCATCTACAAGTTCTCATACCAGAGAAGATATGGTATTTACGTATCTGTGAGCTATTTATTTCACTTGTTAGTGTGTCCTCAAGGTTTGTCCATTTGGACATAAATGACTCAAACTTGTCATTCTTTATAGCAGAGTAATACTCCATTTTAAAAATAAACCACATCTTCCTTATCTAGGCTCCAGTTGATGGGCATCTGGGTTGTTTCCAAGATTGGGCTATCACAAACTGAGCTGCTGTGAACATGGGTGTACATATATGTCTTTATGATATGATGCTTTTAAATCTTTTTTATTGAATTCTTTATTGGTACATTTTATGTACAGCTTACAATCACACTCAACATTGGGGAATTTGTACCAGTGTATAACACGAGTTCATTCTCATTTTTACCCATATCTCTACCCACCCACAACCCCAAACCTTGTATACATGCTATTTCTTTTTCTTTCCAAATCATACTTATTCTTTCCCCTCATTACATCCCCCACCACATTCCCTTTGAATATTTCCTATTTCACAAAATCTATCATACATTCTAGAACTCATTTACATCTACATGTTCTCATACCAGAGAAAAGATACGGTATTTACAGATCTGTGATCTATTTATTTCACTTATTATTGTGTCCTCAAGGTGTATCCGTTTGCACATAAATGAATTAAACTTGTCATTCTTTATGGCAGAGTAATACTCCATTTTATATTTTAAAAACCACATCTTCTTTATCCAGTGTCCAGTTGATGGGCATCTGGGTTGTTTCCAAGATTGAACTATCACAAACTGAGCTGCTATGAACAAGGGTGTACATCTGTCTTTCCAGTGTGATTTTCTAAATTCCTTTGGATATATTCCTAGCAGGGGGATAGCAGGGGATAGTCCTAGTTTTCTGAGGGATCTCCACACAGATCTCCACAATGGTTGCACAAGTCTGCAATCCCACCAGCAGTGGAGAAGGGTTCCTTTCTCCCCACAGCCACGCCAGCATTTATTGTTGGTTGATTTTGTGATCGCGGCCATTCTTTGTGGAGTGAGATGAAATCTCAGTGTTGTTTTCATTTGCCTCTCTCAGATGACCAGTGACGTTGAACATTTCTTCATATGCTTCTTAGCTGCTTTGACTTCTGCCTCTGAGAAGTGTCTGTTCATTTCAGATGCCCATTTATGAATAGGATCTTTAAATTAGGGGGACTGATTTATTTAAGTTCTTTATATATTCTAGATCGTAGCCCTTTGTCTGAGAAACAGCTAGTAAAGATTTTTTCCTATGCTGTTGGTTGTCTTTTAGCAGTACCAGTGGTTTCTTTTGCCATGCAGAAGCTTTTTAGTAGGATGGGATCCCATTTGTTGATTCTTTCTACTAGTTCTCGTGCTATAGAGGTTTTGTTCATAAAGTCTCTGCCTAAGACAATGTCTCCAAGTATTTTACCTAACCTGTTTTGCCTCAGGTTTATTGTTTCTGTGTTAATGTTTAAATCCTGGATCCATTGAGATTTTAGTATAGTTCACAGTGAAAGACATAGGTCTAGCTTTAGTTTCTAATAGGTTAAAGCCCTGTTTTTCCAGCACCATTTATTTTTTAAAGAGGCTTGTCTTTCCTCCATTGAGGATGTTTGGCTCCTTTGTCAAAGATAAGGTGGATTAGTGTATCTGGAGTTCTTTCTGGATCGTCTAATCTATTCTCCCTATGATTTTATGTGTATGAGTTCTGGTAATGTGTTATTTCTTCATTTTAGAAAGGTATGTGCTCCTGTACTAAGTGACATTTTTCCACACTCACATGTTCTGATTTTGATTGCTTATGCATAAAATCAGTCAGTCAAAGACCTTGTAAGTTATGTGGTGTGATGTCTTACTCTTTGAAATTAGTGACTGAAATGCCTAGATACTTTTGTTATTGAGTATTTGGCGTTGATTTTGATAGAACATTATTTATTTGAGGGATATAAAAATGAACAGAGTCCTTTTTTGGGATCTCACAATGTAGTGAAGATAATGCATGGTAGATAATTAAGTTCAGGGTGTAAGTGCTAGGGATAAAATATCATGAAAGCATGAAAGACTGAAGCACTAATGTGTCTAGAAAGTATATGAAAACAACATGTGGGAAGTAACATTAAGAAAATCAAAGTTTAGGGCTGGAGATTTAGCTCAGTGGTTCTGGCACCTGCCTCGCAAGTGCAAGGTCCTGAGTTCGATCCCAGTAACCACATACAATGCTGGGTGTTGTGACTCACGCCCGCCAGCAATCAACATCACATCTCACAGTGCCGGGCATGGTGGCTCACACCTGTCATCCCAGCCCTGGGGAGGCAGAGGCAGGAGGATTGCTGAGTTCCAGGCTTGCCTGAGCTACATAGTGAGCTCAGGGCCAGCCTGAACTACAAAGCGAGACCCTTTCTCAAAAAAAAAAAAAAATCAAAGTTTACATAGGACTAATCAAAGAATTTTTAAAAAATAAAATAAGACCAGATAAATATGTAAATTAGAAAATACAGTTTCGGCAGAGCTATTATAATAGCAGTGTTTCATAGTAACAAGTGAGTGAAGAAGGAATTTGATATTTCTCAAGAGTAAATTGATGACTAGTAGATAAGATAGTTTTCATTGATATTGTATATCAGTTTCATGTGACTCGATTGGAAATTCAGAAAAATGCAAGAGGAAATATTTTCACTATATTAGACATGTAATTTTATTAGCATGCTCTCAAGTACAGTTTAAACAATCTATAAAAGTATTTTACTAGACTATAGAATTAAGTAGCATTTTATCAAAATCATTAAAAGTCCATGAAAATTATTAGAAAATTTTTGCATACTCAAAGAGTTCCGTAGGTAAGTCTTCATTATCATTACTTTGCTCCAAATACTCCCATATTAATTTTTTATTTAGATTCTATTATCCTGGAAATTCAATTATGTAGAATACATGTCATTTCATTGTGTTCTAAATATCGTAATTTACTTCTTAGCATGTATAGCATAATTTTAAAATTACTATAACAAGGTATCCTCTGACAGATTCAGTTATTTGCAAAGACTTAACAAAGGCAGGTTCTTACAATTTATTTTGGAAACTTTGTTAAGGAGTAATGATAGCCATTACTTCTTTTAGTGTGTTAGTGTTTTATTAAGAAGCATAGGAACCTATGTATGGAGATTATATTTAGCACTTTTAGAAGTGCTCAAAATATTGGTGAACAGTAATCAGTGGTGTATAATATGTGTGAGTATATACGTTAAATAAAATAATAAAAGCAACACATTATCTTTTGCAGCTTTTAAAATCGAGATATATTCTAAAGACTATAAATTTAATACAATGGCTATTAAAAATATAATCTCCCATGAATAAGAATATTATGAGAACATTTCCAAACCTTTACTTACACTTTATTTTTCTATTTCTGCATTCTGATTTGCTAGTAGCACTGTTAAAATAATCTTCACAATATCTACAACTGTGTGAAAATTGTCTACTCCTTTGAGACTTCTTCCATAGGTTTTATTAGAAGTGCTTTTCTATCTTCTGGATGACTCCTCTGTAGCCTGTGTTAGGTTTTCCTAGTAAAACACGTGTTGATCACTTCTTTACATTGCAGAAAGTCGTGGAATGCCATGCCTGAGCACTGACCGCACCCTGAACCTGGCTAGATGAAAAACTACTTTTTCTACTTTGATTTCTGGTCATTAACATGTTTAATATATGTAGCAACATTTCACAAATGAAACTGAGGAGAAATGACTTAGAATCTTTTTCTTTAAAATGCCATGGCAGTCTGGACTGTTGGTCCTACTTCTCCCACTCAGTTATGGCAGTTATTTCTTTCTTTCTTTTTTTTTTTTTAAGTATCATGTAATCTCAGTGTTAACATTATTTTTTGGTCCTACTTCTCCCACTCAGTTATGGCAGTCATTTCTTTCTTTCTTTTTTTTTTTTTAAGTATCATGTAATCTCAGTGTTAACATTATTCTTACTTATTTCCTATAATGGAATCATGAGTTGTTAATAAAACGTTGATTCCAGTATGTAGTTTACTGTATTCATTGAACAGAGAGAGGAAGATGATTCTTCAGTTGCTTGTGTTAGACTCACGTGGGAAAAGTGTCCATCTATGATTACACTCTCAGCAGTTTTTGTTAAGCCACTAGAATATGTGTAGAAAAGAATTAAAATTAAATATGAATTCCTGAAAGTGATAAAACTGTTTATTGTAAACTTAGATTTATTGTTGGCTGTGTGCTTCCAAGGTTTTTGGTGTAGACCAAAAGCGATTAAAATTAGCTCACATTTACCTGCTGTTAGACTTTCTACCAATGTGCATTCTGTACTGTAGCAGTGACTCACAGTGAGTTCTTTAGGGGCTGCACGACCATCCCCCAAAGATCGCATTTTTCACATCCCTGTGTGGGATTCTAATTATCTATTTGTCGTCAGTGGCAAAGTCACATCTTGAGACATACAAAAAAAGTTACCTTGAAGTCCCCTTCTGTAACTTTCTATATGTGATTATTTTAAAATGCATATCTAAAAGACCTCTAAATTGGTCTTCTTGCAATCCTTTGCCACAGATAAATGTTAAAAATAGTCTGAAAACATTTTCAGGGCATTTCCCTATACTGAGGCAACAATATTCAGCTTTCATTCTATTATAAACCAGTAAAAGCCTAGAGAGTACTTCTGAATTTTCAAGCCCCACGTTCCTGTAGGCAGATGCTGGTTTGCTCAAGGTTAGAGGCTGAGTTAATATGTTCCTTTGAGCTGTCTTTAGAAATCTCTTCAGGGTGGAGTCAGAGATGTTGTCCTTGGGGTGAGGATTTATAGGGAGCTACTCTACCAGGTTCTTCTGAGAAGTACAAATCTCTTGTGGCATTAAGGGCAGGCCAGTAGCTCTTGAATGCGGCAAACTTTCTTAGAGACTTTTAAATCGTGCTGCATTAAATCAAAAGCAGAGTAGTAACCTTCCAGTGCCAAACCTGTGTTTCAGTTCTACAGAAGAAAATATTTTAATATTAATGTCTAATGTCTGAAAATCCTGAGTATGAAGTAAAAGAGAAGTGCTTTGACATCATTTGGTAGATTTGATTCATTTTCATAACAAATAGCCTTTACTTTTGAGTTACAAACACAGGTGATGTATGTAGGACATAAAAATTAGCTTTTTGCCATTCTTTTAGTGAGAAGAGACAGTATAAATTTTCAAATGCAGGTAGAAATTTGAATCACTCTATGTGTTTGTGTTTTTTAGAACCTCCCATCTTAAAAATAATTTTAAAATTCCTCCTGTAATTATTTGCTCTCTGATCAAAAAGATTGTTAATTATGTTTTTTTGGGGTATTTTGTTTTGATTCTAATTGCTTTGAAACCTAAGCCTGAGATTTCATAAGAATTTCCCAAGAATTTGAAGTAGCTGTTCATAAATACTTTAGCCTGATCTCCTCCCAGAATGTACATTTGTATTACTAACTTTACATGAGTAGGAATGTAAGGTGTATTTTTAACACAAAAACCTGAATATTTCTTTGACCTTACATTCCTAGGTGGCAACTATTTTATATTCCTGTTTCTCTTTTCATGAATTTGAGTTATTCATTTTGCTGGTTTCTAGATATATTTTGCATACTCGGGTGGAGGGCTTATTTGAGCAACAAACTCACTTGGGATATTTGATTTAAATTTTTATGTTCCTTGGGACACCTGAGAGTTCATACATTTACTAAGCATTTTAAGCAATTCTGATATACATAGCAATCTGAAAGCCGCTGTAGTCATGATTTCCTTTGGGTCCTAGACTCATTAGCTGGGCATTCAACAATCAGAATATCAGGAAATCAATTATATTTCAAAATATTTTAAATTTTAATTATTAATATTATTATTTCTGTTATTCAAATTGGCAGTGTAAGCAAAACTCATATGAATACCTCAGAAATTTTCCCAAACCTGGAAGTAGAGTGGAGGGTTCTTCTATGATTAAGTGACACCTGTATGTTTCAATGAACAGACTGGCACCACATCAACTACATGCAGAATTCTAGAGTGTTCAATAGTGCACCCACTGGAAGTCCTGACAACATTTTCTTGGAAGGTGACCTGGCTTCTAAGCCTAGCGTAACCTGCAAGAGTCTTCATTATACAAGCAGGGCGTGCCAGTCAGCTACATGCACTAAGTGTTGAGAGAAGACAAAGTGATTCTCTGTGTTGTTGTGTTAGTAAACTGGATATGGCTCTCATGAAATACTTGAAGTAATTAACATAGAAGAGAAAGGTTTATTTAACTCACATTTATCTTGCAAATTCTCATTTAGCTCTGAAGTTCAAGTCCAGTATCCCTTTACTTTGGGTGTAGGGCAGAGCAAGAGCATTTGTCAGAGCACTGGCTCTTATCACAGGTCAGGAAGCAGAGATACTAAAGAGCCAACTGGGGTCTTAAAATCTTCATGTATAAGGGGCCAGGGATGTAGCTTGGTGATAGTGTCTCTGCCTTGCAAACCAAAGTTCCTGAGTTCAATCCCTGGTACTGGGAAAAAATCTTCAAGTATATAAACCCAGTGACAAAAGAGCCTCTCACTAAGGACACTTACAAATATCTGTAAGCATCTGCCAGTACTGCTACCTGGAGACCAAGGCTCAGCACACAGACCTTTGAGGAAGCATTTCTACATTCAAACTACAGCAGCTGTGTTAATTGAGGAACTTTGAAAGTTGGAGAGAAAAAATTATATATAGATTACTTCAGCAAGGATTAATTTTGAATAGGAAATGTAAAAAGAGAAGTGAGTCATGATTATTTAGAAACCTAAAATTTCTACTCATTGTGTTAGTTTCTTCTAGAGCTTATCCAAACTCTTAAGATTCTACTGGACTAATTATCTTTTCAGTAAGTGCATATTAATGGTAATTTTTAGTGCCCTTTGTTATCAACCAAGACACACTGACATTCAGGTGTGTAAACCTTCCTAGGGCTTCCTGGGGATTTAAAGGGTGATCTTAATAGGAAGGAGTCTACCAGTGCAGATAACTATCTAATAATTCACATCATATTTTAAATAGAATATTTTTCCCATAATACTTATTGGAAATGAATGGGATACAATCTTTTCATTTAGATTAGTCCTAAAAATTCACAACTGTTTGGTCTTAGCAGGTGGAATTAACCCACTAAGTAGTCTATTCTTCTCACTCTCAGTTTCATTAAAAAAAAAAAGGAAAGGTCAAGTTTTATAATATGGAATCTTTGAGCTGCTTCTTCTGTTTTACTTATTTGTTTGTTTATTTTACAAATTACTTTACTTGTATCTTTGTTCAAAGACAGAAATGCGATAGTAAAGAAACACCTAGGAGATGATTGCCATAGTCCTGATGGTGGGCAACACCATTTTGGGGACAGGGCCAAACTGGAGCAAAAGCAGAAATAGGAAGGAGTCCACCAGTGCAGGCTCTTTGTCTGGACCTCTCCTGTTTGCTCTCTTCCTCTTCCTCCCCCCCACCCCTCTGTCTGAGGTGAGCTGCCTCACTCCACCAGCAGGAAGCTCCCTGCTACCTTGTCCCACCTCAGTGCAGCCCAGAAAAAATGGAGTCTTGTGTCCACCGACTGAAACTGCAGACACCGGAAGCAAAACTGAACTTTTCAAGTAAGTTATTATTCTCTGGCATTTTGTCCCAGAAATGGGGAGCTGACCAACACAGGCAGTATTTTGAGATTTTTCTACTAGAACTTTGTAGATGATTAGTATGTGTTTGCTATATTAAATAATAAGAACTGTAATTGCCTGGTTACAGAGTACATAAATCTGATAATTATTCTGTTAAAGAGAAACCAGAAAAATACAATTGTTATTAACCACAGTAATATGGGATTAAAAATAAGAGTGCATTAAATGTCTCATAATAGTTGATTTTATAAAAATTCTTTTGCTGTAGTAAGTTAATAGCTAACTAGGTTAGTTTATGTGGCCTAGTTTATATGGAATAGTTTAATGAATGCTAAAATGCTTGCTGACCTCTAATAAACTGTTATTATCTTTTAAAAATGAATGCATTATCCCTATATACTTCTAATAAGCCTATAGCCAAAGTAAAGAAAACCTTTTCCATTGGCTATAATTCATGATACCCCCTTGAAAGGAGACTTGCCTTTCTCATTCCTGCTAGTTAGCAGACTACTATCGTTTGTATAAAGTTACACGTGACCTACTCAGTCCTGGGAGTAAGGGTTATGATTATTGCTCAGATCTAGTTTGGTATTACAGCCTCTAAGAGCCTTTTGTGTTTCTTTATTTTGTTTTTCATTTTTAAACAATTGTATGTTAATCTCTTTGTATTCTAGAAATTCATTCCTGCCTATTTCTTTTTCTTATTTGCCTTGCATTTTGATGACTGGCCAGTCTGTTTAATTTGAAATCTCTTCTTAATTAGTAAGAACTTTGACTGTCAAACAGAAATGGAATTTTCACTCTATCTATTACTAACAGTGTGATTAGGAACTTTTATGAGGATTAAATGAGATTACATATGTACTGACCTTGCATAACAAATTAGTAGACTCAGTGGGTATTGTTTTTGTTCTGATCCTTCCCTGTGTTCATGGCACGTACAGTATTCCAGGTGTAACTGGGTGTCATAGTTATTTCCTGCATATCATCTTGCAGTTCACCACATTCATGGATTTTCTTATGCACAGGTCCTTTTTCTGGAGTGTTTTAAACCACATGTTACCACATACCCTAATGGCAACACTAAGAGGAAATGAAGTATGGCTAAAATGCAGGTGCTTTATGTCCGCCAAAGAATGGAAACTACTTTCTTTTTGATTGATGTGAGAAGTCTGGTAGGGACCCAGGCATAATGGGGCATGCTCGCCTCCCAGAGAAAAGGGTGAAAGTTTTGACATAGATTGAATCTCTGGAAAAATTAAACTAAATTTTTTCAAGTTTTGCCTCATCAATATAAAAGTCTTATTTTCTCTGAATTTTTTAATCAGTGTTGATTAAAGGAGTATCCTATATACATACATACATACATATAAACATATATATATATATTTTTTTTTTCTCAATGCTGAGGATAGAACTCAAAACCTTATACAAGCTAGCCAAACATCCATCACAGATCTACATCCTTAGCTCCTCCTTTTTTATTACAATGCATTCAATTATGAAGATTAAAATGAGGATTATGAGAATACATATATAAGTACTAACATAGAATACTGTACACATGTATGTACCAATGCAAACTTTGTGTGAGGGTAATTCCTTATTACTTTAAATTGTCATGTAATATTTTTCTCAAAGTTTTTTCCCCCAGTACCAGGGATCAAACTCAGGACCTTTTGCTTGCAAGGCAACCATGGCACCACAGAGCTAAATTCCTGGCCTAACTTTTTTTTCCTCACCTCTTAACAGAGCTTGAGAGAGGATTTTCCAATACAGACTTTCTTAGCAAGGATACTAATCAGTCAGTGGAAAAAAAGCAGCTTATAGCTTTTTCCCCCAAATTCACCAAATCTATTCTTTTTTACTTCATCTATTATTTACTTAAAGTAGCGACACTTCCTTGATAAATTAGAATGAAGATATTGGAAAAATTAATATTTTAAATCATTTTCTACTTGCCATAGAATACAGACAGTTCTGTTCCTAAATATGAAGGGTTGAATGTCTAGGGAAGAGTGCAAAGGAAAGGAAATTTTAGTTTTAAGGTTTTGTGAAATGAAAACACACATTTGCTTATGAGGCAAGTCTTAAATCCTTGAGAGACGACTTGAAACACATGATGGTCTCCTTTAATTGCATGCAATTTGCACTATTCCATGAGGAATGCTTCCAATGTCCTGGTATAGGATGGAACACCAGTGAAGAGGCCTTCTCTGTTGGATGTCAGAAAACATCAGATAGTGAAAGCTGACTTGTAGCTAAGCCAAAGCCTGCTTAATGTTATTTAAAGACAGGAGTACAGGCTAACTCTGAGTCTGCGAAGTTGTACTGGGCCCTGGGCAATCAGAACACATTTGCATCGCAGATTGGATTCTTCCTTTCTAAACTGGAAGTGCCTTTAATTTATGCCACTAAAGGGAGGTGGGCAGGGGCTTCTGGTTGATCAGCATTTTCCTTAATTAGGAGAGGATTAAACAGAAGTTCAGTCTCAGCTCTCCTAGTCACCAACTGGTGGTCTTAATGAAAAAGATAAAAAACGGACAGATTCCCAATAAAGAAAAAATGGTTTTAGTTTCCAAGTTTATACTTGACAAATTCAAGTAAAGCTAACAGGCTCTGCAGAGAGTAAATGATTGAGCATCAGAGAGTTGTATGTACATGCTAACTTCAGAACACTCTAAATTTGTGGAGAGTTCCTAGGGATCCTGTCAGAAATGCCAAAGTAGGAAGAACTGGAGGTGAAGTTTGTTGGTTTTGCATTTCTGGTGTGCAAGTGTATAGGATGATCTGAGGGCAGATCATGGATTTTGTTTGTGATCTCGGTCCTGAGAAAAATCAGAACAAAACCCAGAGAGAGATGCTGTAGATTCTCATGTGTCTGTTCACCCGGAGATGACAGAGTCCCAGTACTTCCTAGTCTGCCGAGTGGAAGAGGCTCACATGGTTAAAGGCTACCCTGTTAAGCAGCCTAAAGCACATGACCATAAAGAGTTTTCCTCAGGAAGAAAAATTAGGGTGATTTTTCCCTATTTGTCTCATTTTCTCCTCGCAGCAACCCCACCTGATAAGTATTCTTTTCATCATTTTAGTTTTGCATTTTCTGACTTCAGAATTTATTCCTGAGGTATTTTAATTAAAGCATTTTTGGGGGGCACTGCTAACATAAGAGTGATTTATGTATAGTTGTGCAAATAATGCATCACAAATGTGTTGAGAAGTTGCCCCTCCTAAGACCTTTCCCCATGTCCATTGCGAGTTTCTCTCTCTTGACCCCAAGCAACAATGGACTCAGTTGCTCTCATTATTGTTTTAACTTATTTCAAAATTAGCATAAATTGATTTATAGAGTATGAACCTTTTATGTTTTACTTCTCTTAGGTAGAAAACTCTTTTTAAGATTTATCCAAACTATTACATGTATTAATACATTATTCCACTTACTAGTATTGGAACACTATAATTTGTTTACCCATTTGCTATTTGATGAATGTTGGGGTTGCTGCACTTTAATAATAGTATAAATAATACTGGCATAGTGCTTTGTCAATGCATTTAAGTGAACATGTTCTTTTCTCTTGGTAAATAACTAGGTGTGACCTTGCTAGGTCATATGGTAAGCTCATCAGTCTTACTGTGCAAGATACTTCAGTGCAGTTTCCAAAGTGGCTGTTCTGCTTTACATTGTAGAAGGCAGTGCATGGCATCCAGTTGTGTCCTCTCTGTGCCCACCCTTACTACACATGTCTTTGAGACAACAGCCATTATCTTGGAGATCACGTTGTGACTAGGTATTAGTGACTCTGATGGTCAGTGATACTGCAAATACTTTTATAGGATTATTTCTGGTTTTCTTTTATGCAGAATCTGTTCAAAACTTCTGGGCATTTTGAAGACTTGGGTTATTTTTTATTAAGGAGGCTTTAGAGTTTAAATATTTAAGATCAAGTCCATTTGTTTCACAGCTGTGTTGCAAAATTTTCTCCCAATTTGCGATTCACATTGTAGTTTTTTTATCTTTTAATACTGAAACTTCTTAATCTTGAGTAAGTTCCTTTTATCAACTTCCTTGTGGCTGCATTATGTTCTACTTAAACATATCAATAACAAACCAACTACTACAAAGTTTCTTTTCTATCGTTTTGGTAGGAGGATTATTCTATCCATTAACTCTTTTGTATAGGACATGATCTATGTATAGTTAGTTTTTGTATGTGTGAATGGTAACACTTAAGGCTAATAACTTTTGTTAAGATAGTTCTTTGAACCCAGTCATTGAAAAACACTTTGATTTTTCAATTGACTTTCCATGACAGCTGTCTAAAAGTCATTGACCCTATACATTGTCATTCTATTTCTTGAGTCCACAGTCTGTCCCATTGATCTGTATGTCTGTCATTATGCCAATAACGAAGTCTTGATTATGGTAGTCTTACCAGCTGTTTTTTTTTATAATTTTGATAGATATAATTTTATAATTCAAATTTTGAGACTATAAGTCAGTTTGGAAAAACTTTCATTTATCTGTGTCTACATCATGTCTGAACATTTCTCAGGTTTTTTATGCTCCTTCAATACTTTATAATTTTCAGTGTATAATTTTTGCATTTTTTAAATTAAATCTATTCCTTTGAATTTTTAAAATTTTGTATAATGAGTTTTTTTAAATGTCACATTTGACTTATCTATTGCTCAAATATAGCAGATGTCACAAACTATGCCCAGAATGCCTACCGGTGTTTACAAATGGATTTTAATGGAAAACAGCCATGACCATTTGTTTTACATTATATTGACTATGGTGATTTTCATGCTACAGAGTAGTGTTGTTATTGCTGTAGAGACTTTGTGTCCTATATACATAAAATATTTAGTGTGTACCTTTAAGTTAAAGCTGCCTAACTTCTCTTACATAGAAAGATATGTGAGAGTTCTGTGTTGATCTTCGATCCTGCAATCTAGCTAGGCTCATTAGTTTCTGTAGTCTTTTATACTTGCTTTAGAATTTCCTACTAGTATTGTGATGCAGTCTGGAAATAATGATTATTTCTTCCTTTCTAATGTAAATGTTTTAATGTCCTTTCTTATTTTACTAAATTGGCTCGACCTCTCAGAATAGGTTAAACTGAAGAAGGGTTTACTGATACTGCTATCATGTTTGAAGTATTAGGTGAAAGATTAAGCCTTTAACTGTTGAGAACAGTATTACCTTTAAATTTATCATAGATTTTTATCAGATTATAGAAGTTTCTCCTATTTCATTTTTTTTTTTTTTTTTTGAGACAGGGTCTCACTTTGTAGTTCAGGCTGGCCCTGAGCTCACTATGTAACCCAGGCAAGCCTCGAACTCAACAGTCCTCCTGCCTCTGCCTCCCGAGTGCTGGGATTACAGGCTTGAGCCACCACGCCCGGCTCCTATTTCATTTTTTGAAAATTTATATCATGGCTGGATGCTGAGATTTATCAAATGTTTTCTTCTGTATAAAAGAATTAAAGTTTTTCACATATGGGGAATTAAATTTACTGATTTGGTATGTTAGCTTACCTTGTGTTCCTGGGATAATGATGTAATAAAAGTTGAGATACCTCTTTAATTTTATTTGACAATATTTAAAATATTTTACATGCATAGTCATGAAGAATACCATTTTCCTTATATTGTTATTTTTATTTCTGCTTTCAGGATAAGGTTTTATAAAATTAGCTGAGTATTATTACTCTATTTCCTGAAAGAATTTGTATAGGATAAGTGCAAAATGTTCTTACATACTTGGTGAAATTTTACCATTAATGCTGTCTGAGCCTGAAATTTTCTATATCAGAAAGGTTTTACTACAGAATTCAGTTTTGCTCATTAATGTGAAGCTAGTCATGTTTTCTGTTTCTTCTTGGAGTTCTTCTAATAATTTGTTCTAATGTGCAGATTGCTCTAAGTATTTATAACTTTCCATATTATACATCTGTGAAACTTGTTGTAATGTCTCTTTTTCATTAGACATTGATAATTTTTGTTCTCTCTTTTATCATTTTGATCAGCAATTTACTTTATTGATATTTTCAAGGAATCAGCTTTTGGTTGTTTAATTTCTGTAGTATTTTTTACTTCTGTTTTCTATTTTCCTATTTCTTATTTTCTTCTTCTGCTTGCTTATTTTCCTATTTCTTATTTTCTTCTTCTGCTTGCTTAGAGTTTAATCTCTTATTCATGTTTTCTCACTCCTATTTCCAGTTGCCTTTCTGTTTATTTTAAAGTAAAATTAATTTATCTGTTTAGTAAAATAACTCCTAATAGAATAAACTTTAAATCTTAAAATTCTAATATAACATTTTCTAGTTTTATACCACATAATAAGCATTTTATTTTTAGAACATTTGTACATTTATAAATTTAGAATATTTAAAACTTTATCAATGAATAATGCTAATTTTTTTTTTTTTTTTTGAGACAGGGTCTCACTTTGTAGTTCAGGCTGGCCTTGAGCTCACTATGCAGCCCAGTCAAGCCTCAAACTCAGCAATCCTCCTGTCTCTGCCTGCTGAGTGCTGGGATTACAGGTGTGAGCCACCACGCCTGGCACTGTGGTATGTGGTATTGATTGCTGGTGGGCATGAGTCACCACGCCCAGCATTGTATGTGGTTACCAGGGATAGAACTTAGGAGCTTGCACTTGCAAGGCAGGCGCTGGCACCACTGAGCTAAATCTCTGGCCCAATACTAAAATATTTTTGTGGGTATAGTTTTAATTAGTAACTGTGTACTAAAATGTTTTTTTTATTTTAAATTTAGGTTATTTACCTATGGTCATAAATATATTTTAAACTATTGAAACATCTTTTTAGTTGTCAATTGGGCAACTTTCTTACAGGGATGTATATTTTCTCACATATTCTCAAGAATATGAGTGTTTAATAGGTTAATTGATTTTAAAATGAATATAACTTACTTCACTTTTTTTTTTTTTTGAGACAGGGTCTCGCTTTGTAGTTCAGGCTGGCTCTGAGCTCACTATGGAGCCCATGCAAGCCTCAAACTCAGCAATCCTCTTGTCTCTGCCTCCCGAGAGCTGGGATTACAGGCATGAACCACCACCCCTGGCACTGTGGTATGTGGTACTGATTGCTGGTGGGCGTGAGTGACAACGCCCATTGTTGTATATGTTTACCAGGGATCAACCAGGGACCCTGTGCTTGCTAGGCAGGCGTTGGAACCACTGAGCTAAATCTCCAGCCCTGCCTCTTCTTTAATTTTAAATTTGTAAATTTATACTGTTAAGATTTCTGAATCTATAAGTACAAATATTAACTAGTCTTGGGCCGGAGGGTTAGCTCAGAGGTTCTGGCGCCTGCCTCGCAAGGGCAAGGTCCTGAGTTCAATCTCCGGAAACGACATACAATGCTGGGCGTGGAGACTCACTCCCACCAGCAATCAATACCACATACCACAGTGCTGGGCGTGGTGGCTCACGCCTGTCATCCCAGCACTCGGGAGGCAGAGGCAGGGGGATTGCTGAGTTCAAGGCTTGCCTGGACTACATAGTGAGCTCAGAGCCAGCCTGAACTACAAAGCGACACCCTGTCTCAAAAAAAAAAAATATTAACTAGTCTGAACTCCAACAAAAAATATGATCTAGAACCTGTTACCAACTTTTCCTGTTCTTACTTTTCTTATGTACAAAATGGGAATAAAACACTATATAATACTTTTTCTTTGACATTAAACAAGACTGTAATTAAAATGTTAAAATTTTAAATTAATAAAGCCCCAAGTTTAGTTTTAAATACTTTTTATTACACCACATCCGTGACAGCATGGATGTTAACATCTCAGTCATGACATGCAAGATATATATATGACATAGAGCTGTGAATTTAGAGCTACTAAATAGTAAAAGTAGGATGTTCTATTATGTTGGTTTTACCTCGGTTTTAAAAAATCATTAAGACTGATTTTAGTGGAAGTGTATAACCACATTTTAATCCAAACCCACTTTGATAAACTAGTTGAATTCCATTTTTCATCCTTTATTTTGGAGTTGATGAAATATTTTGATTTATTTTTAAAACTGATACATAAAACATGAACACTGTACATATGAATGAGGTCCCATGCAGAGCTCCTGCATCGTGTTTAACTGAAGTTAAATACATCTGTCTTCTCAGTTATCATTTCTTGATGGAGAAAACTCTTAAAATCTTTTGTTTTATTTTGAAATGTACAGTGCATTATTACCTACTGTCACCATACTGTGACAGGAGCTTTTTGGTCCTATCTAATTGTACTGAGCACCTACTGACCAGCCTTCCTCCATCCCCCAACCCCATTCTTCCTGGCCTTTTTGTTTGTTTGTTTTTGTTTTTGTTTTTGTTTTTGAGACAGGGTCTCGCTTTGTAGTTCAGGCTGGCCCTCAGCTCACTATGTAGCCCATGCAAGCCTGGAACTCAGCAGTCCTCCTGTCTCTGCCTCCTGAGTGCTGGGATGACAGGCGTGAGCCACCACACCCGGCTCTCTTCCTGGCTTTTTTTAAATCAACATTCTACTCTGAACTTCTGTGAGATCAACATTTTGAAATCCATATGTGAGTGAGATCACCCAGTACTTGTCTTTCCATGCCTGAGTTATTTGATATAATGAGCTTCAGTCCCATCGAAGTTGTTGCAAGTGACAGGATTTTAGTATGTTTTATGGCTGAATGATATTGTGTTGTAAATATGCCTCATGCTTCTTTTATCCACTCATCAGATAGTTGATACTTAGGTTGTTTCCACATGTTAGCTACTGAGAATAGTACTGTAATGAACACAGAAATGCATCTTTTAGGCATATTGCTTTTATTTCCTGTGGATACAGAATTTCTCGTTCATATGTTAATTGTTTTTAATTGTTTGGGGAACCTTTGTACTGGTCCCATAATAGAGGCACACACACAGTCCAAGCAACACTGTGTTTTTCTCCATATGCTTCCCTGTACCGGTTATGTTTAGTTTTTGGTGATAACTGTTCTTCCTGGGCTAAGCAGATACTGTGGGTTTGATATGCATTTTCCTGTTGACCAGTGAGGTTGAACCCATTTCATATACTATAGGTCAATTCGGTCTCTTCTTTTGATAAACTTTTCTTTTCCTCTATCTGACCTTTTTATTATTGGATATTATTTATATAGATTAATGAGCTTCATTTTGGCAGATTTGTACATGTACATAATATGCTTTAATCATTTTCCCATCACTTGCCTTAATTTCTCTTTCTTTATGACAAAACCTTTTAGCTTTAGATAAGAAAAAAATTGTGATCTAGAAAAACACTTCCAAAATACAGCATAAGATTTCAAATATTAAAGGTTGGCATCAAATTTCATATTTCTGCTAAATTGGTAAGGAAGATGAAAAACATCTTGCATCTTGTGAGTAAATATGTTCTCATGATGTTAAGGGCAACAAACCTCTTAAAACAACTTTCATGAAAACAGATTTGTGTTAGTGAACATTTATTAGAGATGCATATGTTTTATTCATTCATTAAGTCAGTGTTTATGAGAAATCGACTCCAACTACGTCTCCAGTGAATATTGAAATTTTCATAGCATATCTTAAATGCTTTAGAGATTATATATCACAATTTTCCAGTTACCTAATGTAAACTATTGTCTAATATGATT
Organism: Thryonomys swinderianus; assembly: GCA_004025085.1. Taxonomy (NCBI): domain Eukaryota; kingdom Metazoa; phylum Chordata; class Mammalia; order Rodentia; family Thryonomyidae; genus Thryonomys; species Thryonomys swinderianus. Next base: position 20,402 of record PVIC010028935.1, read on the forward strand.
ATATTTGTCTAATTATTTATTGTGTATCTAATGTAAATGTTAGACAATTTAAAAACAAATTTAAATGAGGAGGAAGTGATCATTGTTGAAAGTGCTGCTGACAGTTCCTAATGCGTGATGGAGGAGGTGGCTTTCAAGAAATTAGGTTGAACTTTGGAAAACATGTAAAAGAAAGAAGAAAGTAGCATCGCACCAGTGATACAAGGCTGTCCAGAGCCAGCATTAGCTGGTACTCATGCCGGGCACTTTAACTGCAACTAGTGTTTCTCTTTCTCTTCAAAGAGCTCTCAAAGTCAAGTCACAGGGACAAGTGCAAGTGAAAGAGAAGCAACCATAAATAAAGACTCAGCCTGAGCAAATAAAATGATAATATCTTTGTAAAATTTAAATTTAAGTAAAGGGATCCTTATTTTGAGAATATGTTCTGAATTTGGGATTAAGATGCCACTCAGGGGCCGGAGGGTTAGCTCAGTGGTTCCAGCACCTGCCTGGCAGGCACAAGGTCCTGAGTTCAATCCCCGGTGACCACATATAATGCTGGACGTAGAGACTCACCCCCACCAGCAATCAGTACCACATACCACAGTGCCGGGCGTGGTGGCACACGCCTGTAATCCCAACACTTGGGAGGCAGAGACAGGAGGATTGCTGAGTTTGAGGCTTGCCTGGACTACATAGTGAGCTCAGAGCCAGCCTGAACTACAAAGCGAGACCCTGTCTCCAAAAAAAAAAAAAGATGCACACTCAGATATCACGTCTCCAGAATGATGGAAAAATACATAGACTTTTGCTTTACCTGGTTAGAGTGATTTGCTAAAAGAGAAAGCCCATCTTAGAATATTTCCATGGTTAATTTGCAATTTTTATGCAGTTCCATTTTAAGCCCTGTATGTCTCCTTTATAACACTGATCCGGTGGCAGTTTGGCAAAGAAGCCGTTACTGGGGCAGTGCAGAGTGAATGCAGTTAGGTGCAGCCCCGTGAGAGTGTGGCTGTGAGGCGCAAACACCCTAGGCCTCATGGTCTTGGAGTTTATTAGGACTGATCCATGCTTAGAATATCACAGTGTGCACACTCTCTCTTTCTTTCTTTCTTTTTTTTTTTTTTTTTTTTTTGAGATAGGGTCTCGCTTTGTAGTTCAGGCTGGCTCTGAGCTCACTATGTAGCCCAGGCAAGCCTCGAACTCAGCAATCCTCCTGCTCTGCCTCCCGAGTGCTGGGATGACAGGCGTAAGCCACCATGCCCGGCACTGTTGTATGTGGTATTGATGGCTGGTGGGTGTGAGTCACCACAATGCTGTATGTGGTTGCCGGGATCGAACTCAGGACCTTGCACTTGCAAGGCAGATGCCAGAACCACTGAGCTAACCCTCCGGCTCCTGCACACTCTCTTTAGACATCCTCTACTAGCCATTTTGTGGTTCTCTTAATTTTGAAATAGTGGTCAAAAGCAGTTTGTTCTTTGATTACCAAAAGTAAGGTCTATACACAGAAGTCACGTATATGGCTTCTGTTTAAAGTAGGAATTTCATGTGAGGCTTTTTTAAAACCATATGTGAACCAGGCTATTTCTCTTTATCTAATGCCATCACTGAGGAGGGAAAGAAAATCATGTTAGTCTCTTTATTTCTTAAAATACTGTGTTTTGAGACACAATTTTCCTCAGAAAATTTACCAAATGCTACTTAATTGTTCAAACAAATAAATAAAAATTTAATTACTCTTTCTTTGGCTGTTATCCATTTCATGATAAGTTAAAAGAGATGGAGAAAGAAAGAACCAAAGGAAGACAGACAGACAGAAAGAAATAAAGAACATGAGAAAGTTTAATGGTTTTCTTTGTCAGCTCTTGATTTCTGAATTTTCCATCTAAATTTCTACATCATGCCATGCATTAGAAATCTTAGAGAAATTTTAAAGAAATTTCCCAGAGTACAAAAACTAGGTTGGCTTGCCAGCCCCTTTCTCCAAGAAGGCCAGAAAATAAGACCTGGCCAGAAAATAATCAGCCTTGAGAAGCAGAGATAAGAAAAGCTGCCCCATCAGCCTATCCACGCCTGACTGCATCGCACTGTCTTGTTCCATGGCTATTCTGTAAGAGGAGGGCAAGGTGTTGCTGTGGCAGTTTTGATCTGTAGATTTCAAGGCTGATTATTTCTTGCTAGGTTTTATTTTCATGTAAATGTATTTATCTCTGTTTTAAATAGACTAAATCACAATTTTATGTGTTTATCCTATATTCTTTATTATCAAAGTGGGAACGCCAATGATCCCTTCTGCAATTTTATCTCTTGAATGCAATCCAAAATCCTAGCTCAAAATTCTGTACTGTTAAGTGAAGCACAATCTCTTCACTGGGTGTGGAACCTCTGAATTAGCTGGTTCTCCATCACATAACCAGTTCTACATGGTGGAGCTGAGAGCCGAGAGTAAAAATGAAAATAAAAAAGCAAAAAAAAAAAAAACCCTCACTACCATTCAAGACAAAGAAATCAAGGTCAGAAGAGCCATTGTAAAGGATTCATGGGAATGAGCAATCCATCTTCATTGGATTCTAGTCAGTTTTTTCTTAGTCTCTGCTATTGCTTCTTGAGAGACTTCCTTACCTATCATTCTCATGGACACATATGAGGTGTATGGTATGCACCTTCCTCTGATGCCACGTCATTTTATCATCCCACTTCCTGCTTATAGGAAACTGAACAGACAAAGATGGTTTCAAGTTCACAGCAATCAGACATTTTTTTTCATCATAAAATGCTAGTTTCTTTGGTAGGAGAACTTTCTTTAAAATGTAGTAGTCTTCCTATAGGCAATTCCACACATTAGTAGTTTTATCCAAAATTATTTAGACTTACTTTTTGTTGTTCTTTCTTTCTTTCTTTCTTTCTTTCTTTCTTTCTTTCTTTCTTTCTTTCTTTCTTTCTTTCTTTCTTTCTTTCTTTCTTTCCTTCCTTCCTTCCTTCCTTCCTTCCTTCCTTCCTTCCTTCCTTCCTTCCTTCCTTCCTTCCTTCCTTCTTTCTTTCTTTCTTTCTTTCTTTCTTTCTTTCTTTCTTTCTTTCTTTC
>PVIC010028936.1:0-22876 GCA_004025085.1 Thryonomys swinderianus
GCACCCAGGCATCTCTTGTGGGGACCCAGAGTCCTACTGCGTTCTCCTTAACCCTGGGGGAGGGGAGCAAGGATGAGTACCTAGTGTGGTTAGCTCTTGGACGAGCGAAGGAGTCACAACCAAGGGGGAGCAGGGGTCACCCTGTCAACTACAGGTAAGTCTCTATGCATGGGAGAGTGTGCTCAATCTCCATCTTCCTGCATGCTATGAGATGTACGTGCAGCGCACTTAACCCACCCAGGCTTGAACTTCCCCTTCAGGCAGGGATTTGCCCTGATACCTCCCAGAGCTTTGGTCTAAGTGGATATCTTCCAAGTCATCAGTGACAGTGTCATTGTCCCCATATGTGAACGGTAGAGTCAGCACCAGTATGGGCAGCAGAGGGCTGTTGTCAGGACAACTCTACCACATGACAAGCTGGAACCAGCGGAGTGAGCTGCAATCATCCTGGCTAGAAGAAAAGTCTCCTAGAAGAGCCATGGATGGAGGTGAGAACCACAGGGATATTTGGGGACAAGGAGAAGCATGACCCTGCCCATGCCTACAGAGAAGCAGAGGCAGAAAGACTGCAGTGGAAGGCAAGCAATTCAATATTTCCAACACTGGCTCTTGTCCCAAGGTAGCACCACACCTTGCACGTGATCAGCATAGAGTAAGTCACTGCTCAGCACATTGCATAGGAAGCAGAGGCCAGTGTCTGTATCATCCCTGGAAGCCTGACCTTGTTGTGGGAAATGACAACACGCACAAGGGCCAGAGTGTCTCTGAACACGTACGGTAGATCCACACCATTCTTAGCTTCTCTATTTGTCATTAGCTTTTTCACTAAAATGTATTGGTGATTTCAAAGCCAAATTCTTCCTAGCACTTCCTAAGTCATTTAAAGGCCCAAGAATAGCAATGGAAAAGTCTGAATCTCCCACATGTGCATTCTTCATCTGCGTTCAGACAAGCACACCCTGCCTCCTTAGTTCAGAAGGTAGTTTGGTTCATGCCTTTTGCACTTCTGTCCTTTTTTTGGGTGATATTAGATGCTTATAATGGCCTTTAAAATAGTTCAAGAACTGTGTGGGGTCCCATAGGGCCAGAGTTTGCAATGTGCTATGTTATATGGGGAAAATGCATGTGCTACATGACCTGCCTTGAATTATGAAACTGTACCTAACCAGTGAGAGATACTAAAGCATTCTTCAGCCAAAACACAGAAGCTTATGCATTAGTCAGTTTACAAAAATGTTGACTAGAGGTTTAGAAGAACTTTACCCTGCATTTCTCACAGGACAGATGCACCAGTATATTCACGGTTTCAGTTTCTGCAGCAGCTTTATAGAACACAACGATTGAGAAGAATAAATATCTCAAATGTACACTACCATACCAGTTTCTCCACAGTTTGAGTACATTCCACTTAGCCACTTTCCAAGATTCTCTGTAAATCAATCTGTATTTTCTCACGTCAACATTACTACGCTTTTTTTCCCTGAAGAGTTCACACAGTGGACATTAGAAGTTGAGTCAGTTTTCCCGTCACTTGTCTTTATTCTGTTGATTCTTTGCAGTCCATTTTCAGAATTCTGATATCACTTGACTTGACGTTTCCCTTCAGAATTTCAACTGAATTTCCCTTGTTTTCAAGATGCAAGAGTTAATTAGTATATTAGTTAGAACGAGCTAAGTTTTGCCACGGAAACAAAGAAGGCTCCATTTCAGTGAGTTTCAGAAGGTTTGTCTTGGTTTTTCCTGTGCTGCATGTGTGTCTCGGGCTAGCTCTGGGTTTTTGCCTGTTGTCTTATTTCATCAGCTAGTTGAACAGCAGAGCCTTGGCTGTTTTGCTTGCGGCTGGTGGCTGGTGGCTGCCAGAGAGCAAGGAGAACACAGCAGTGTTCAGATATCCCCATCCCAAGAGTGGCCTCTTATAGTTCCTTCGCCAAAGCAGAACAAAAGACAGAGTCATGCCTATTTTCAAGGAGGCAAGAGATATCAAACTCATCTTGTGTCTGCAGAAGAAGCATCTGCATTGGCAACAAGCTCAGGACACATGAAACATGTTTTCTCTCTCCCCAAAGAAGACTCCAAAATTCCATCTGAAAACATAACACACAAAAGCCAGGATTGGGAGGGAAAAGGAGGAATGGCTTAAAAACTAACAGAGAATTCCTTGCCCTCCTTTCTGCACAGTCACCAAATATCTAGAAAGTCGGGTGGGAGTGGGGGGAGAGGGTAGCCACGCACAAAAAACTTGAGCAAAGCAATCTGAATGCCATGAGTGCATATTTTGAGGTCTGCTCCTTGGGGGCCGAAGACTACTCCCTACTCATTCTCTGATTCTTATTCTTAGAAAAAGCTCCTCTCTCTGCTTTTCCTTATGGCCACTGGTTCTAGCACCTGGGAATGTCTCCCTTTTACATATCCACAATCATATCGACCATGACCTTCAGGAGTGACACCCACCCTGAAGTCCGAGAGGTCCTCAGCCCATATATGCCCTGCATGTGTGTGTGGGGGGGAGTTCATGGCTCGCTTTATGTCTGCAAAGGTCATAGTCCATCTTATAGCTCTTTAGTTTGACTACTTCATGAGTACTTTATCTATGTTATATCTACCTGTCATTATCCACACTTTCTGAGAGATAACTCTTGAAGTTACAAAATGTCTTTATTTCTCCTCACCTCTGTATTACCATTTCCTGTAACTTGAGGTCATTACATTTAGCAAAAAAGCTATACATTTAGACATTTTCCCTGGAGCTATTGAATCAAACCGAGAGGATTTACTGGATACCACAGTTTAGTGACGTGTTTCCTCTAAAATTCTATAAAGAGGTTTTCACAGTGAGTAAAAGGGCACAGCTTTTATTTGATCCTTCTTACACAGATGAAATTTAAATGCTCTTTAAAACTATATTTCTCAACATTATTATCAGTGTTTGGGGTGAGATGTCATTCCTTTTAGAACACTTCGCACTCCTAAATTTGTCAACTCTGTCTCAGTTCAAGTATTGTTTTCAAAATGGCCAATTCTTTCCTGAATTCTCCACTGACTCTTTCCACTACCTTGCCAAATGTGGACAGTAGTCAGCACATTCTACTAACATTCTGTTTCCCAATCACTTTCCCTAGAGATCATGAGTTCCTCGAGATGGAAATTTTACAAAACAAATATTTCATCATAACATAAGGATCACTGGAGAGCACTATTGTTTAACAGTTTCATTTCCACATACTACGCCACAGTCATTTACTTTGTTTTTATTATGCCAAAATTAGGGTACTGTTATGCATACCATTGTATCTCCCAGCATTCATATACTAAAGTCCTAACCTTCAGCCTTAGAATGCGCTGGGAATTAGATTTTCTTTGGGAATGTAATAATTGCAGGCGTAGTGAGATAAGAAAGATAAGGTCATACTGATCATCTGTAATCCAACATATCTGATCTCCTTATGAAAAGAGGGGACTTAGATCTCAGAACAACATTCATGAAGAGGAAGGCAGAGACTGGACCACGTAGGAGATGTGAGGGAATACCGAAGATTTTCAGGCGAACCAGCCTGAAGCAGATTCTCCCTGATGACTGTCAAGTGGAGGCAATCCTTCAGCCTTGCCAGTACCCTGATCTTGGACTTCTTGACTCCAGGTCCATGAGGCAATGCGTTTCCACGTTAAAGTTGCCCTGTAGATGAAACTTTGTCGCGGTACCATTTTCCGTGTCTGTGAGCTCACACTACAATGCTGGTGCCATCGTTAACCCTCCCTCAGGGTCTCTTAGTGAGCTAAAGGCATTGTGGTGTGTGCCTCTCTTCTGCACATCCCTCCAAATGAGCTGGCTGCTGTGCTCTGTGACATCCTGGTGCGTTCACACCAAAGACCCAGGCTGAACGTGCCCTTAAAACCTGGAGCACTTTTAGTCCCCACCATGAGGAGGAACATGGCAAATCACACACAGTCTCTGAAAATCTTCTGCCTAGGAGTGGAAAACACATTCCTTCAGCTGGCGTTGAATTAGCTAGAATATCTAATTAACATGGCATGTTCCAAGAGCTGGAAATGGAATGGCTGTGTTGTTCCATAGTACTGAAGGTTCCCAGAGAAAACCTTGGCTTCTGCATATCCAGTGTCCTTGACTCTCTCAGGTTAAGATATGATGGATAGGGAAGAAGCACTTTGTAGGTTTAGTTTTTCCTGTAATCTCTTTTGAAAACTCTGCATGCCTGTGATTCTTGAATTCCGGTGTCCTTAATGCAGTGGTACACACATCCTTTGAGTGTCAAAAACCTGCTCTCTGTACTGTCCCATGGCATTCAAACAACTGCAAGGGTCCATCCAAAATCCAGGTTCAGGTATTGTGATTTCGAGTTGGGTCTTCCTAACAGCGCACTTACCGGCAGTCAGAATATCTTTTCACAAACTGGCAACTTCACCTTTTGTAATAGCTTCTTATGTGTTAGGATTGCCTCACAAGTCATTTGTTCTTTCACTATGGATATCACGCAGCAAAAAATGATATGATGGAGCTTCCAGAGTACTTTGATATGCCTCCAGGAGGCATTTGTTTTGATGAAAGTATCAGACCAGTAGCTACAGGATAAAGCAAGGCAGTACCTTGGCTGGCAAATTCGCAGATGAGAAGAATTTAGCAGCTTTCAACAAAAAGAGTAGAGGTAACAAAGAGGAGCGTGTTTCCTGGAACAGACAGGAAAATGAGATCCCACAGGTAAATGTTTGAACGTTGACCACAGCCTGGGATCTGGTGGTTGCCAAGCAACAGATGTTGTGACTTTGAAAGCCTCTTAGAAGGGTGCTATGCTGCTCGGTTGTGGATGAGTTCTCCGCCCATTCAATTCCTTCTCATTTACAGGAGAAAAATTTAGGAGTTGAAAGTCAAATTGTAAACACATTATAGAGGTGAAAGCTTGAGTTACAAAATTATGGGTATTTCATTTATCTATATTATAAAGGACAGTGTTAAAAACCAAAGAGGAATGAAATGAAAGTCTAGGTAGTAGGAGGCACTGATAAACCCCAAGACAGATACTGTACCTTATACTGTCTGTGGGGTTCACTGTGGTCGATTTTCTGTTCCAGAACTAGACAACATGGACACGAGCCATTTCTGCCAGTGTTTAGAGAGCTGAAAACACAAAAGAATCCTCCATCTATTGTGGCTTCCAAAACCATGCGAACTTGCCAGACAGGCAATTTTGTGTCCACAGTCATCTTTGCATCATGAGGGCCTTATAGGGTGTAGCCTCGTGTTGGACAGACATCCTGCCATGTTCCCATTTTATGTTGTCATGCTTCCTTGTGTGGCAGTCGGTGGGACAGATGTCCAGCTGATGGGTTTTTGCCCACAGTGGAATTGTGTTGGCAGTGAAGAGTTTGGGTCACAGAGACCTGGCTGTTTTATGTACTGGGTTGTCTCCAACTCTTCAGCCTTGCTAGAGACCACAGAACAGCACATACATCCATAAAACACAACTTCTGTGGAGAAAGCCTTCAATAACCCCAAGTCTTTTATTTCCACCAGGTAAACACAATCACAATCTTCTTAAATTAGGTTAAAGTGGCTCACCAGCCCCGACTTCTCCAGGATATACTCTAATCCCACAAAAACCTTGTCCTTTGTTAGCTCTCTGTCATTGTTCTTTGCTCTGTGACAAAGGAACTCTGTAGCTTCTGCACCTTCATTACTCAGAGTAGACAGTTTGTGGTACTTCTGTTATTCCTCGTGTTTCCACTGGGGAGTCATTCGCTCACTGTTTACTCAGTCATGAATTTACCTAAATTTAAAGAGCTCTACTCTGTGTCTAGTAGAATATTCAAATGTGGGAATAAAATATAAATGAAATACGGTCCCGCATGGTCCACTACAAAGGAGATATGATCTCAGTGTCCACACTTTGACACCTAGTAGGATTCAACTCCAGAAACAGTATAACACACTGCTAAGTTTGACAGGTGCAGCACAAATCAGTGCTTCTCATTTTATCATCCCGGATGTTCTGAGCTTTGATAATTGTCTGAATTGTGCTCCTGGCTACTTATTATGACCTGTGGGTTTCTCTTCCTGCTAAGTTTTTGACATCCACTATGATAAAATTACTATATTAACTGACATGCAAGAAAAGTAGTATTTAAACATTGGTGGAATGAAGGAATACTGTTTTCAGAATTCCTTAAACCAGCGACCCACAAACTTTAGCATGGATCAGAATCAGGGAACGTAACTGAAATGCGGAGGCCTGGGGCCCAGCTCCCAGAATTCCCTGGCAGCAGACCGGGGCTGCAGACTGAGGGCGCACATTTCTAACAAGTGTTCTGGGGATGGTGTGTCACGGGTCCCCGCTTTGAGACTGCTTGTGTGACCGGCACCTTCGTCTGCAAACGCTGGACACCAAGCAGGTGACTCTGATGCTGGGGCATCCCGGGGGGCCCCTCCACATTCCCTCAAATTGCAACTGAGCCATCATGCTACCACTTCCTGAATGTTTGGGCTCTCTCGGCCCCTGCTTCCTGTGCAGCTCCTTTGAGCGTCACCCAAGAGGATGTATCAGGACACCGCTGAGGCGGCAACAGGGCCGGGCTCTGCCTGGCTTAGAAAACCACATGCCACACACCATCCGTGAGACAGAGGGGACCCACGGTCTGGGTGTGATCAGGCGACCAAGGCAGATTCCTCTGAGGTTAGAGGGGTGAACGGCATGAAGAGAAGAGGAATTCAAACAGAAACAGCCCCAGGTTATCGATTGATTTCATAAACATTTCCATGTCCCCGCTCTGTACTTAGAGCCTTTGGGCTCCAGGATTTTAAAGTAGAGGGCCAACCGCATCCCAGGGGCTCTCACAGCCAAAAGCAGGGCCCAGCGGTGGGCGTGGTGATCAACACAAACCCCAAATTGATGTTAAAAAAAAAAAAAAAGGAAACAATGCTTGTGTATATATATGCAGGTGGGTGGGAGGTAGGGTGGGTAGGGGAGGGGAAAAATGTGAATTAAGTTGTGTCATATATTGGTACAAATTCTCAATGTGGAGTGTAATTGTGATATGTATATAAATGAACCAATAAAAGCTCTGCTCCTCAGACCTCCGAGGCCCAGAACAGGATCCCAGCATCAGTGACAGCTGCAGGCCGGGTCCCAACATCTGGGCTGTTTTAGGGAAGTGTGCCTGGGCATCTCTGGCTGGCACCCTTCCTCCGGCCGATCACCCCTGACACTGCTCCCCCGTGAACGGGGTGCTCGTCTTGCTGTGACCAGCGCATTTCAGTTCCCTGGCAATGGGGACCATCTGCTGCTTATGGGCCTCTCCTAAGGAGTTGGGGTGAATCTCAAGAAAGGGTCAAAAATGCCCCGCTCCACATGACCCAGGCCCTGGGTGAGGCCCTCTCCTGAGGGCACCCTGGCTGCGGTCGCCTGAGAGCTTCCGAAGCGGCCTTGTGAACTGCTCTTCTCCCTCCCTGCACGGGGGCTGCGCCCCTGCCAGCAGGAAGGAGCCCGCGGTGGGGCCGCCCCTCCCCCACGGGGCTGGGGGCGTGGCTAGCCTCCCCCATAATCCTCTGGGTCCTGCGCCTCCCCGATCGTTCTCCCGCCGTTGAGAACAAATACGTTTATTCTATCAGGGAGAAGAGAGATGCCATCGGAGCCACATCCCGTGTGCGGCGCTGCTCCTCCGGGGGACGCTGTGTCCCGCTGCTCAGACCGCTGGAGCTTCAGCAGCTCGCGTCCCCGTCCGGCGTCCTCAGCCCTCCGCTCGTGCTTCCCTGAGCTGTCCTCAACTTCTGCAGTACATGTCCGCCTTAGGAGCTTCGGTTGGCCTCGTGATTCCCTTCTTGTTCATGTTCCCATCGCTGACAGAAATTTCCATCAGGATATCGGACCTCCATACTGCTCAGACCAAGCACACCTGTAATAACTGTTTAAATTGGGTGAGGTGAACATTACCCACTCTCAGAGGAATCCAATTTGATCTTAATTTAATCTTTCATCTCTGCAGAAAAAAGTACACGTTTATGCACACTGGGAGGTGGTAAAGCCCAAGGATGCAAAGAGTGCTAAAGTATGAAAGTGAGGTGGGTATTTTGGTCCTGGCTTGTGACCTTGAAAACCCCCCTGCTCGCCTCTGAGTGGTGCCATGTGGTGCACTATGGGAGACTCCGGAGCCTCACGGGTAATTGAATCTCAGCCTGTCTGCTTCAGTAACAAGACGCGCTTCCGGGTAGAACTCCTGGGAACTCTCAACAGAGCTACTGTGCTGTCTGGGTCTTTCCAATTTAACGTCAAGAGTGACTTTTGGTTTTGAAATGTTACCGAGGCTCTCTCTTGACTTACATCACTTTAGGAAAGTATAAGACAAAAGAAAAAAATAGAGATGAATTAACGGTCTGTAGAAACTTATATACGTAAATTTCTCAGGGCTTATCAAGCACCAAGGACAGAGAAATCTGGAGGTACCGAGTGGGTGACCTGAAGGTCTGAGGTTGCCTAACACGTGTGTACCTGATGCCGGGTGCCACGCACGGGCCGCACTGCATTGCCACGTTTGCACTGGCTCCACACTTGCACTCAGGTGCTGTTGGTTTGCTCAGGGCCCGTCGGTGCCCAGGGCCCTTGCTTTTGATTTTAAATTAAGTTAGTTCAGTCATTGCATGAAGGTCTGGGCAGCAGTGTCCTTGGCCATTGAATCTTAATATTTCTGGCTTCACCTATTGAACTTTTGGGAAATAAAAATACCTTCTCTATATACACGAAACAATTTCCCCTTGAGGAGCCTCTGAGTTTGAGGACTTAGGAAAGTTGGGGTCTTACATCAGCACAGGCAGACAGAGTTGGCTCCTTTAGCATGGAGAAACTAGGTACCGGAAGCACAAGGGCACATAGTCATGAACCCAGAACTCAAGACTGTTCCTCGCTTGTAAGACTCTGTGTGGCCCTCATGGCACAGACCTCCTCATCAGGGACCCATGCAGGCCTGTCTCAGCCCCGTCAGCTCCATGGTTCATCTGTGCCTGTTCCTGGCTTCAGGTGCTAGGAAGAGACTCTGTGAAGCCAGACATGGGCTACTGGAAGACCTTTCCGAGGTAAGACCTCAAGGGAAGTCTTCTGGTCACTGAGGTCACGCTCACAGAGGGGACTGTGGGCCCCAGTCCTTCCTCTTCTGTCCCTTTCACTTCCCAGCCACAGGTTTTTCCACCACATGCTCTTGCCTGGAGGAGCCACCTTGCTACAGGCCTCCAGCAGTGGGGCTAGTTAACCAGGGACCAGAACATCACAGCTGAGAATCCGAAGAACATTTTTCTCTTTATGAGTTGAATTCCTCAAGGGTTCATCACCAGGATGGAAAAGTGATCAACACGACCACTGGCGACGGTGCCTTCCCTGGCGATGGAAGCACCCGAAGGAGAGGCAAGCTCTCTGGCCAAAGCCCCAGGACACTGTGCGTCGTCCACGCAGGGTTTGCAGGGGGATCTCACCTCCTACTGCAGACCCTGCTCATTTCTTCTCCGCTGACAACACTTCCTTTGAAGGGTATTGCTGTGTGGTGGTTAGAAGTGGGTGCCCTGCGGTGAGGCTCCCAGGCTTCCCTTTGTGGGGGGGGGGTCCCCTGTTTCCAGCTGGGCTCCTTAGGGCACAAGATTTAACTTTTAGGGGCCAGGATTGTGACATTCTCAAAAAGTCTCTTCTAAAAGTATGAGGAGGGTAAATGTGCTACAAATATGTGATCTGCAGGAAGGTGCCAGGCACTGAGTAAGTGCTACACACGCTACTGATTGTTACTATCTTCTCACCGTTGTGGACTATCAGTGTCAGCTGGCTTTCATGTGACTTTTGTGTTGCTTTGGTGGAGCACAGAGCCCCATGCCTGGGAGGACGTGCCCAACCACTGAGCTCCTTTGGAGACATTTTTTACAACTTCATTTTGTGACAAGGCATCTGAGACTCGGCCTTGAGCCGAAGGGGTGAGGGAGAGGCCAGCATGCGCGTGGGGCAGAAGCGAGCGCCCCCCACTGCCATCAGACGCACACACGTCTGACCCCACCCACAGCGGCGGAAGACTGCACTCGCTGAGGATGGACTCTCACTGTGAGTCTCATGTTTTGATTAATGTCTAGATGGGACATATAATCATCTTCTTCTCCAGGCACTGAACCATTTCTACTTCTCCTTCCTCCCTGCCGCGCTCCCCTCCCCTGACCCCTTCAGTCTCCAAAGTCTGCTGCTCTGTTTCCCATCATCTACCTTTTATCTTGCTCTTTGGATCACGCAGACTTTGGGTTTCCCGTGACCGAGAAGCCATGCGGTACATAATCCCCTGGATCAGTTTTATTTCACATAGCCGTCTCGTCCTTGTTGTGGGGATTTCCCTGGCCAGCGGGTTGGATTCCCATTTGGAAAGTACAGTCACACTTAACTCATTAACACCAGACTGTGCAGGTGAGACGAACTACACGAAGCTGAACCGAACGAACCACACGGAAGGCGCGAGGGGAGCTTCCCGGACACTCAAACCAGCCCCGTCCCAGGTCCCGCCACTTGGAGCGTCTCCAGGGCGCACCGCTCAGCTTTCAGCCGTCGACGGCGTCCTTTGGCTTGCTCGGCTTTTCGCCGTGTCCCCCACGTGCCTCTGCTTTCACTTGCAGTTTCTTAGGCTCCACTTAGGCACTGATAGTTTGGAGCAACAGTGACGAAGCGAGGACCCCTCGACTGTCTCGGCGCGAGTCTCCTCCCTCCCCGCTCTCACCGTGGAATGGCGGCAAAGCTGAAGGTCCGGCCACACTGATCCCGGCGCCCCCTTAGAGAGAGGGCTCGGTGCTCTCCCAAAGGAAAGAGCTGCTGCTTATAAGTTTGTTAGAAATAGTTTGTGTGCGCAGGCGCAGAAGCCTTGCTCTAAAAAAAGAAGGGGGGGGCATTTTTGCTCTGTCGAGATGCATAGAAAAAATTGCTCGGGGATGTAACAGAGAACTGAGAAAACACATACACACTCCACATGACACAGGTTGGGATTTGAATGCTTGAGTTTAACTTCTGAATTGATGGCCAGCTGCTTTTATGCCTGTACATTTTATTCTTCCTGAGATTACTTACTTCACGTACAAGTGTAGTGACTGAAATACATGAGCTATAAACTGTTCCCAGCAAGATAATCTCTAGAATCCCCTTAAGGAATATATTTACATATTTAGGCTTTTGTGGAATTGAGGATTGAACCCAAGACCTTTGCGCAGAGCAACTTCCCCAGCCACTTTTCACCTTTTATTTTCAGACACAGTTTTTGCTAACTCACTAAGTTGAGCAGACTGCCTTGACCTTGTGACCCTCTTGCCTCAGCCTCCCAGATCCAGCATCCCCAGTAAGATTTTGACTTCATACACTGACCTTGAACTTGCTCACATAGTCACATCCACCTGGGTAGGATTCGTGCTACATTTCCCACCTCTCTGAGGGGCTCTCATGCCCTGCGGATCAGGCAGAGCTGATGCAGCGTGGAGGGTTCGCATGCAAACTGTGTGGCAAAAAAAACCCAGCTAAGAATGTACTTGGCTTCTCCTTCCACTGCACAAAGTTTAGCCATTTTCCATGGGTGTTGCTTAAATTCTATTAATGGAATAGATTAAAATACACATGTCATGAGGATAAAGAAAATGCTGCGGTATCTGATAAGGTGCTGCATGGACGGTGATCTCATAATTCATCTGGGGAAATGCAGAGTGTGACTCACATGAAACGGAGCAGGCAGCGCTATTCGTCCTTTGTCTGACTACTCTGCTAAAGGCATCCTGTCTTGAGGAGGCCAAGCAGAGCCAACACGAATACTTAAACACTGGCAAGCACGGGCCTTGGAAGAGGGGAAGGTGTTGAGCGCCCGTGAGGGCACACAGCATTCCGGCCCCATTAGACACCTGGGAGAGGTAGGGCTGGGCTGACAGGTAGGCGCTTCAGGGAGCTGCACCCTCCCTCACCCAGCTAACCATGTTCAGATCGGGAGCTGACAGAGTCACAAAGGCTCCTGCGTCCTTTCTGTCTGCACTTGAGATATTTCCAGCTCGTCATCCTTAGTCCCTGCCTGTCTGTTCAAACAGCAAAAATTACTTAAGACTAAGAGAAGCAGTGTGAATTGATCCTGCTCTTTTCAAGCTGCTCTGGACAGACATTTCTCCTCATATGTGTGCCTCATGTGCCAGTGTGTTGTAGACCTCTCTAGTGGAGGTGAAAATAATCACCCGGAAAGAAAGTCGAAGGCTGCAGAAAGCCAGAGGCAGAAGGCTTGGGAGTAGGGGAGGCGCTGATGAAATACACTCCACATTCATCTCCTTTTTCCAGGCTGGGTTTGTACATGGAAAGATGAGAAGGGAAGAAGACGTTCTGGGCTGTCGGGGAGCTGGTGATACACGAGGCCCCTCAAAGCCTGGGGTAGGTTTCAGGAACTGTGTAGGAACCGAAAGTGGCTACGAATCTGGGACCTGGGCAGTGGGGCTGGTGGGCATCACCCACAGCAGAAGATCCACCATTACACAGGGCTGGTCTCTCTCCAGGGGGCTGTTTCTGCCTGCAGCACACGGCCAGGCTGGGTGCATTGGAGGGGAGAGGCAGTCAGGTACAGAGATGGTCACCCCTTCCAGCATCAGGGAACGGGGCATGGGTAGCAGCTCAACAGTCCTCACGCCTGTACGTTTTCCTTCATCCAAGAAATCCTCTTTAAGCTTAAAAAAAGTCAGTCCTCCTAAATTTAAAGACCCAGTTCAAAACTAGGCAGCTGAAATGAGCAGACACTCTTTAGAGGAAGGAGTGAAAACTGCCATGGAGCAGATGAAGAAATGGTCAACATCGCCAGTCATTTGAGAGATGCAGATGAAAACAATACTAAGATTTCATCTCACTCCACAAAGAATAGCTGCTATCTCAAAATTAGCCAGCACCAAGTGCTGGTGAGGCTGTGGAGAAAAAGGAGCCCTTCTCCACTGTTGGTGGGAATGTAGACTGGTACAATGTCTATGGAAGCCAGTATAGAGATTCCTAAAAAAACTAGGGTTAGAGGTTCCATTTAACCTTGCTATTGCCCTCTACAAATCTACACAGAAGAATTAAAAGAATCATATCATAGTGACATATGTGCACCCACGTTCATAGCAGCTCAGTTTGTGACAGCTCGATCTTGGAAACAACCCAAATGCCCATCAACTGGAGGCTGGATAAAGAAGATGTGGTTTTTCTGTAAAATGGAGTATTCCTCTGCCTTAGAGAATGATAAGTTTGAGATATTTATATTCAAATGGATGTACCTTCAGGATATACTCATAAGTGAAATAAATAGGTCATAGATGTGTAAATATCGTATCTGTGCTCTAGTATGAGAAGCTGAAGATGTTAATGAGTTCTAGAATGTATGATCGATATTGTGAAATAGAAAATATTCAGAGGGAAAGATGGTGGAGGGGTGAGTAATAAGGGGCAAAGAAAAATGTGATGGTAATAAAAAAGGGAAACAAAGCTTATGTATTTAGGGGGTGGGGGGTTGTGTGGGTAGGAGAATGGGAAAAAATGAGAATTGTGTCATATACTGGTACAAATTCCCAATATTGAATGTGATCACGATGTATATATATATATATATAATGTACTAATATATATTTAAAATTTTTTTAAAAAAAGAAATCCCTTTGGCTTTACAGACTCACCCACCGTCTCCCCACAGTCTAGTCCACAGCCAGCCTCACGCTGCCCCGGTTTCACTGAGCACCGCAACCTCGCGCGCATCCGCGTCCGCGCAGCCGCCCAGGTCGCTCCTCAGCAGCGCATGCGCAGCCTCACGGCCCGGGCTGCGGCTGGGAAATGCCCTGGGCGTTCCGGGCCACGCTCGGCTTCGGTGCCGAGGTCTGGGGCGTCCTTACGACACCCGTGCGCTGACCTTACCCCCGTCCCCAACCTCTGCGCCAAGCCTCTTGGCCTCAAGTTTGTAGTAGTATGCTTTTAGGAGACACCACGCGCTGCAAACAGCTGAAAGTCCTGGGGGAGGGGCAGAGGTTGCAGTGCTGTGAGGGGTTTTCTGATATGCAAATAAAACCTTTGGGGCAACGTCCCCACAGCCATGAGAAACGCCTTCCACAACTGCACGCTGTCTGCAAAACCTCCTGCGCGCGCTTCTGCGCTCCAGGCAGGCAAGAGGCGCCTGTTCCTCACGGGGACCTGGGGGGTGGCCTGAAATTCTCAGACCCTCGCAGGCCCCTGAGGCGCTGCGCCTGCTGCACGAACTGCTCGGGAACGTTCCTTGGACAGACACCGCATAGCTTAGGGAGCTGAGCGCGGAGGCGCCGCTCCAGGTGCAGCCTGATGGGCAAGTTGAGGCTGTCTGATGAACGCCCCGCAGGTCCCGCTCAGGCGTATCAGTTGTCTACGGCAAATTGTTAAATACCAGTGAGCTGGCATCACCAAGGTTTAGGCTTAATCTACAAACACTCAAAGAGTTTTGGGTGTGCAATATTTCAACTCATGCACTAGAGTGTCAGGTGAAACCTCATAAAACCGTAACAGAAACCAGCTGCGGGTAAGGCCGCCCGGCACGTCCACATCCGTGCTCGGCGGACAAGCTGGCGAGGGACACGTCCCAGGGTCTCGAGTGCTGGTGCCACCTGCACTGCCCCAGGAAGAGCCGGGGTGGCACGAGGGGGGCCGGGAGGGCGGGCCGGCCGGCCGAGGTCAGCGGCAGTTCAGAGCGAGTTTAAAGCGAGTGCTCTGGGTGTTTATCTCCTTATCGGAAGAAGTTACCTGCTCCTTACAGAGTGATGAGCTCATTCTTATGATCTCGCTTTTGACCTTCAGGCTTCCCATGAGAACTTAATAAAAAGTCCATAAATAAATGTTTAGCCACATCTCTAGCATAAGCCGAGGTTTGGTTCAGCCGGGTGTTACTTGAAGAATTCATTTCTGTGTGTCTTGAGTATTTGAGAATATAGTGCCACTTAGGGAAAGAATACGCAGTGTAAAGGGCATTTCACTCCCACACACATTCTGTGTCACGTGCGGTCACTTGCCAGGCAAAAGCGGTGTCAGACGCGCAGGTGTGAGTTCTACTCTCTTCTCCTTAAAACAGAAACTGACGGGTGGTGACAGGAGTCCCCAGACTCCCTGCAGGGGCTGCTTTCCCCATCTTCATTTACACGCCTTTTCATTCTTTTTTGACATTATCAAAGATTGGACCCAGGGCCTCACACACCCTGGGCGAGCATGCTGCCAGCACAGCTGCTTTGAAAAGTTCGGAGTTTGAGACTTGCTGAATTACCCAGGCTGCCCCCAATCCTTGCTCTTCCCGCCTCAGCATCCTCGGGAGCTGAGATTACAGATGTGTGCATTTTAGTTCACGACAAAACTCGAGGAGAGAAAAATAGTTGCTCTGACCGTGCTGCTGATGTTTAAGTGTCTAAGCCAGAAGTTTCACCGAAAACGTCCTAATCAGAACTACGCACTCTGTACCAGTGTAACATTCTGGCTTTGATCTTGCATCGTATGTGGTGCTAGGACAGACACAGCAGTGGAGAGGGTGGCTGACAAGGGCATGGATCCAACCTCGTCCTCACCATCTGCAGGGAAGAAAACTCAGTATGATTTCAAGATCTAAAAAGTTTAAAACCGTCAGATTTCCATTTCTGGCCTGATCCCTTTTGATTGTGGCATACTACTTTTTGTGCTAGATTCTACTGAGTAATTTTAAAAGGATTTTTGTGTCTAACCACACAGAAGTAGGTCCCAAACTTTAAAAAGTCATAGTGTTTGGGCCAGAGATTTAGCTCAGTGGTTCCAGTGCCTGCCTCACAAGTGCAAGGTCCTGAGTTTGATCCCGGTAACCACATACAACAGTGCTGGCCGTGGTGACTCATGCCCACCAGCAATCAGTACCACATACCACAGTGCCAGGCCTGGTGGCCCCTGCCTGTCATCCCAGCACTCAGGAGGTAGAGGCAGGAGAACTGATGAGTTTGAGACTTGCCTGGGCTACATGGTGAGCTCAGGGCCAGCCTGAACTACAAAGCAAGACCCTGTCTCAGAAAAAAAAAAAGTCATAGTGTTTGTCTAGTTTTGATATCATATTAGTACTGGCCACACAGAATGAGTCATAGCGTTCGCTCATTCTGTTTACTGAATAATTAAGCATGTCACAGTATCTGTTCTTTCTTAACTAATTGACACAATTACCGGTGAGGACATATAAACCTGACTCATGGATTGTGAGAAAGTGTTTAACCAGTTATTCAGTCTCACTATTAAACACATGACGACTCAGATCTAATTAATTCTTCTTGAGTCCATTTTGGCAATTTACATCTTTTATAAAACCCGTTGCTCATAAAAAATATTTAAAATTGCCAGGAATAAAAACAAAGTGTTTATTTAAAGAATAAATAGATTTAAAAAAAAAGTGTTCATTTCACTTAAGCTGTTGAATTTACTGATGTATAGTTGTTTGCTATATTCCTTTATTATTTGAAGGCCAGTAAAAATCTGAAATTATGTTTCTTCTATCATTCCTAATAGAGAGATTTCTGTCCCTTTATTCTTTATCCATCCAGCAGTAAATCTGTTGATTTTAATTGTCCATTTACAAGAAGCACTTTTCAATTCTACTGATTTTTCTAATTGATTGTATTACTCATATCAAACAAGATAGAAATAGCAAATGGAAACAAATGAAATGGAAAATTATATAACTGAGTTTCATCTTCCTTTGAGGTGTTTTCTCCTGTCATTACTCTTTTCCTTATTCATATTGGGGATAGTTATTCCTCTTTTCCTTGTAAAGTAGAAACAAACTTTTACTTGGGGCCCTTTTTTATGCTGTACATTATTTAAATCTACATATTTCTTTTGAAAACTCTGTGAAGCCAATCATTTATTTTTAAATTCCCATTTGTTTCAAATACACTCTAATTTGCAATTTGTCTATTTGAGCAACATTATTTAGTTTCTAATGACTTGACTTTCTAGAATTTTTCTATTATATCTTATTGATTCTACTCTGATGGGCAGATATACTTTGTATTATTTGAATACTTTCATGTTTTATATGATTTGTCCCAGACACCAGAATGCTGTCTGCCGTGGTGAACATTCCCAGGCACTTCAGAAGAACAGGCCCGTCTGCTGTTTCTAAGAGCAATGTGCCCTCAGCGTCACTTAGATCAAGGTCAGTGATGCTGTTGCCCAGGCAACTGCGTCTCTCCTGATGGGTCCGGACATGGGAAGCTTTGTCCACAGTGCAGGGGCAGCCCTTCAGGACCAGCCCTAATGCACTACCTGCCTTCTGCTCTTTGTGACTGTGGACGTCTCTCTGCCTAGTAAACCTTGCTATATCTCTCTGATGTAGCCACTCATTCTTCTCTGTGACCTAAGCCCAGAACCTGCAACCTGCTCTGTGGGTGCGGAGTGGGGGTCCCCATCTCCACCGTGAACAGCCACATGAGAGCCCATCTGGTGACGGCTGGGGATCTAGCCAGAGAGAGCAGGGACTTCGTGGTGATTGTTTGGGGCCTTGTGAGACTTGAAAATGTCAACTGAGCACTTGAAATTTTTCATCTCATAATACTTCCTTGATGTTTGTGTTCAGTTAGCTCATCAACTTGCTGGAGGAGCTCATTTATAATTTCAGATTTGTCTGCTCTGATCTGTATCCACTTACATTTCAAATCTTTACTGAGTACACATAATATTTAGGTTCATTATACCTTCTCCGTGTACTTTTGGCAAAGGAAAGATATGTAGGTGAACATGACAGAAAGGAAAGTTTAGAAATGAACTGACACAGGTAGGTTCAATTGTTCTGGGCTAAAGTACAGAAGTAATTTAAGGCAAGAACTTTTCAGCAAACGTTCTGGGACAATCAGGTGTTCATAGGTGATGAAAAGAAATTAAAAAAACAGAGGGAATGAGGGAAAGAAAGTAACTGCAACATTAACTTCATAGTTCATGCTAAAATTAATTCAAAATGGATCAAAAACTTGAATGTAAAGTGCAAAGCAAGATTTAATGATTGATATAGAAGGATATGAATCTACCACATCATTATTGTCTTTTTATTTGCTTTCTTTCTTTTTTTTTAATTGGTACATTCTATTGGTATACTATATATACACATCACAATTACACTCCACATTGTGAATTTGTACCAGTATATGACACAACTTAATTTTCATTTCCCCCTCCCCTACCCACCCTACCTCCCGCCTACCCCTATATACACAAGCATTGTTTCCTTTTTTTAACATTAATTTTTTTCTTTTTCATTATTTACCCCAAGCCCCATTACCCTTTAAATATTTACTATTTCACAATATCAATCATGCATTCTAGAACACATTTATAACTTCAGTTTCTCATATCAGAGAAAAAATATGATATTTGCACATCTGTGACCTATTTAATTCACTTATGAGTATGTCCTGAGGGTACGTCCATTTGAGTACAAATGATTCAATCTCATCATTCTTTATGGCAGAGCAATACTCTATTTTGTAAAAAACCCACATCTTCTGTATCTGGTCTAGAGTTGATAGGCATTTGGGTTGTTCCCAAGACTTAGCTATCACTTACTTTCTGTCATTCATTCCTGTTCTTCTTTTCTTATCTTCCTCGAGGTGTTTTGTGTGTCATTTATTTATAGTCCTCAGCACAGGCTTTGAATTAAAATACATGTCACCTTCCACGGCTACTTGCTTCCCCGTTTTCGTGAGCCTGACTGAAGGGACTTTAGTTCCTTAGGGTCCTTCCCTGGCTTTTGATCAGGGAGCACTGTCCTCTCTGCTTCAACCATGGAATGCCGCTTAGCAAGCTCGAGAGCATTAGGCCGCTCTGTTATGTTTACTCCTTTACGCATTTCTGTGGCTTTGCATTTCGCCCCCTACAGGTCTAAACTGCTTTTGTTTTTTTCTTTGCTGTTTAGAGAGCTGCCCTCAGGCATCTAGGCTACCCGCAGCTGTGCTCTTTCTTTATTGTCTCCTAACATTTTACTTTCTCTCACTCCTGCAGAGGATTTCGGAGGAATTAGAACTCTCGATTGATGACATCTGTCTTTCAGGGCCTGAGCAGCACCCGCTGTTTCCCTCAGCTTCCTGAGGGTTCGGATAAGAAGTCTACTGTCGTTAGTGGTGTCTTTTGACCTCAGCCCTCTCCGGGCTCCTTCAGGGGCTTTCTTTGCCGTCTCTCTTGGTCTGTTAATGACGGTGTGTCTTGGTCTGATTGATTTGGGTGTGTCCTGGTAGAGATCTTTCACCAAGTAAGGAAGATTTCAGCCAATGTTTCCCTGAATCCTTTTATCAGCCTCACATTCTCCTCGCTTTCTAAGACCGTGCAAAGGTTAGCTTTATGAGGAAACTCGATAGATCCCTCGAACTTTTTTTCAACCTAGTTTCTTTCTGCAGACTGAGCAGTTTTATTGATCTGTTGTGATTCCCTGACTGTCCTCATCATTTCCAATCTACCAGTGAACTCATTCAACAGTGTGTTTTATTCCTGCGATTTGATTTTTCAGTCATCAAATTTCCTTTGTTTTTTTTTTTTCTATGACCGACTTCTCTGTTGAGATTTTTTTTTTAACTTTTAGGTTTATTTCAAGAAAAATGATCACTGCTTTTTAGAGTATTTTTATTTTCACAGCTTTGAGATCTCTTTTCAGGTAGTTCTAGTATCCAGTTCGTCCTTGCTTTGGTCTCTTTTTCACTTGTAAGAGTTCTGGTTTCTCTTACAAGTGACTTTGCATTTTAGCCTGAGATTTGGTTCCTTGTTACTTTAAATGGGAACACGTGCTCCTACTGGTCATTCTCCCGCAGGGGATTCCACCAGGGCTGAGCGGCCGACAGGTCCGAGCCCAGCGGGCCGGAGACCCTGCCCCCTTCAGACCTGCTGATTCCTTCCTTGCCGCGGAGCAGTGACGAATCTTGCGCCACCGCGAGATGAGGTGCGAGACCCACCTGAGCTCTGATGACACAGGGAAGACAGGACGGGAGGTGGGTGCCCCCTGGGCCTCCCGCACTGCTCGCTGCCCTCTTGACACTGGCGGGAACTGGGACTCAGCTTGTTCTTGGCCTTCCTCACCGTAGGGACCAGGATACTGGCAATGGCAGCCTGCCCCTGCTACTGGCTCAGTCCAGCCACCTGGAGTAGGGACGAGTGAGACGGCCGGGTCTGGAGGTGCATGCCGGGAGCACTGGGGGTGTGCCAGCGATGCCCTCCAGGGCTGGTCTGTACACATCAAGTGGCCTCTACTTCCACACCTCACCCACCATGCTTCCTGAAGTGTGTCCTAGTGTGTAATCCAGAACCAGAGCCCTGTGACATTCCCAGACACGGCCATTACAGAGTAAATTGTAATGAAAGGTGAGACGTGTACAGCCTTACAGATAATGTTTGGTTATGGTACTTAATCTACAGAATACAGTAAGAGGTCATCAAGATCAATGAAAAGTTTTTTACGTTTATTAGTCCCTGCTCGCTGGACATAATGGTTGCAGCGCATGTGGGGAGCTGGGACCCGTACCGAGCAAACTTCAATTCTTTTAACTCACTGTATTTATTTATTTATTTTGGTGGTACCAGGGATCGAGCGTGGGCCCTTACGCTTCCAAGGCAGGCACGGTACCACTTGAGCTAAATCCCCAGCCCTTAAACTTCAACTCTTTCTACTTCTCCTCCGCCCCCTTCCACCCTCCTCCCTCCATCTTGACTTCTCCTTCCCCTTTGTGAAGGATGTATCTCCCTATGTCCTGGCATCTATCTTTTTTTTTCTTTCCAAAGCGTTTGTATTTTCAGTGTCTCATACAAGAGAAACCAGGTGATCTTTAAGCTTGTGTGTCTGATTGAGTTCACGTAACATGATCTGAACCTAAATCCACTTTCCCACACGTGATCCAGCATCACGCAGTTCTTTTGTTTCCATCGCTAAAGAGACCTGAGTCTTGCACCCAGGAGCCTGATTTGGGAAAGGTTTATGGTAACATGACAGATACTCTTTTCAGAAAGTTAATTAAGAGAAACCAAGGCCATGGTTTTGTTAGTAATTATTTCTGGCAAATAAAACCATGTGTGTTCCTATTGAACTGTTTGGTTCTTGTTTTGCCTAAAAGCCATAACTCTCCCTCAGCTTTGTTAAGGTCTAACTTATAAGTAAATTGATACATATTTAGAGCGTATAATGTGATGTTTTGATATATGTATATATTATGAAATGACTCATCAAGCTAATTCACATATCTTCCTCCTTGCATATTTATTTATTTATCTATTTATTTATTAATTTTTGAGACAGGGTCTCGCTTTATAGTTCAGGCTGGCCCTGAGCTCACTATGTAGCCCAGACAAGACTCAAACTCAGGAGTCCTCCTGCCTCTGCCTCTTGAGTGTTGGGATTATAGGCGTAAGCCACCATGCCTGGCACTGTGGTGTGTGGTACTGACTGCTGGTGGGCGTGAGTCACCATGCCTGGTACTATTGTATGTGGTTATGGGGGATCAAACCAGGGACCTTGGGCTTGCAAGGCCGATGCTGGAACCACTGAACTAAATCCCTAGCCCTTTGCATATTTATTTTTAAAACAAGCAAATTTAAGAGATTTAACTTGATACACAAGGAAGTTGATTACCAAAAGTATGTAAGTGATTGTGGTAAGTAGTAAGTAGTGATATCAGCGTGCATTAGATAGGTTCCACCATGTACCAGCAGCCTCCATAGGTAACAAAATAAAGTTTTACCTCTTACTGCATACTCTATGCAGGTGAAGAGGGCTTTCTGGTCCACTGTGGACACCCACCCACCCACACGCACGCACACACGCACACAGGCACAGAAGCGGGGAGCTGTGCTGGAGGCTGTGTCCGTGGGTCTCCCAAGAGAGGCCATGCCACCATGTTACGCAAGAGCCCTGCGGCTCCCAATCCAGGGGAGAACAGCCGTCCTCACTGAGCAAAAGAAAACAGAAAACCAGCCCTTTTCCTACAAAGAATCATACAGCAAAATGCTTTTGAAGCAAGTATGTTGCAGAGAACCACTTTGTTGATCTCGTTTCTATAAACATTTTCGGCCTGCTGCATGTAATCAGGCTGAGGCACACAGCCTTCGACTACGTATAATCCCTCTTTTCTCTATCAGCGGCCTTATGTGACCTCTAGAACCCGTGCTACGGCTTTGCAAGTGTTCCTTAAAAAGCGACCCCAGGCCGACCCCACGACCTGACCTCTGAAATGATACCCATTTCACGTCCGTGTCTTATAACTAGCACTGACCGTCTCGTGCGAACTTCTCCTTGGACTTTATGCGCTTTAAACACTCTTAAGAAATAGTATGGTGTGTGAATAATGTTCCTGGCCCCCGTAATTTAAATTTATTAGACAAAGGTGAAAATGTGGTTAGTAAACCCATGTGCTCTGTATCTCGTTTAAACTTGTGCCGATTTAACTCTGATTATGGTAATGAGAAAGCTGAGTCTGTGTTGGTATTTTGGATCAGCGGTGGAAAGTTTCTTTTTCTTTTCTTTTCTTTTTTTTTTTTTTTCTGGGCAAGAAAATATTAACTTAGCTGTTGAGAAAAGACATGCTCCAACATTGCCTAACCTGGGGAGTTCAAACTTGTTCAAACTCCTCTTATTATATGTTTGCATGCCTTTTTTGGAGCCAAAAGTGAGGTGAATAAAACTTTTGGTAAAGACACGAACTGTAAGGTGGGTACAGCTCTGACCTCCACGCCTTGGAATTTCACATCAGAAGCTTCAGTGTCCACCCTGCTTCCTCGAGTCAGCCTCATCTTAGGTGAAGGAAAAAGTAATTTGTTGGATTCCCTTTGGATTTCTGGAGGCCCTGTAAGCGCCACTACATTACCCCTGTGGCTCAAGCACTTTGAGGCAC
>PVIC010028937.1:0-22869 GCA_004025085.1 Thryonomys swinderianus
CTCTGGCCCCTCAGGCCATTTAAGGAAAAGCCCCCAATGAAATGAAATGAAGACCTCTTGGGCCCACAACCTCCAATAGAACCTCCCTGGGCAGCAGTTAACACATGGATCTTCAGGGGAATACTTAAGATGCAAATTACACTCAACTTCTGTTTACATTTAGATTTTATTTCACTACAGCCATGACTTTTTAATTCCAACAATAATTGGTTTTGCATAGTGGGTCAAATTTGACTATAATGTGTATTCAACATGCTGCCGTAAATACTTCCTTTTCATCATATCCTTCTGAGATCTGAAGCCTTTTCTGCTAGCTACTTTTTCTGTTTTCATTGTAGTAGGGCTTAACCCCAAGGAATGCCAAACTACATCCCTGATATTTTTTTTTTTTTTTTTGAGACAGGGTCTCACTTTGTAGTTCAGGCTGGCTCTGAGCTCATTATGTAACCCAGGCAAGCCTCAAACTCAGCAATCTGCCTGTCTCTGCCTCCCGAGTGCTGGGATGACAGGCGTGAGCCACCACGTCCGGCACTGTGGTATGTGGTATTGATTGCTGGTGGGCATGAGTCACGACGCCCAGCATTCTATGTGGTCACCGGAATTGAACTCAGAACCTTGCGCTTGCGAGGCAGGCGCCAGAACCACTGAGCTAACCCTCCGGCCCCCATCCCTGACATTTTAAAATTTTATTTTCTGACACAGTCTCAGGCTGACTTTGAGCTAGTGATCCTCTGTCCCATCCTTCCCAGGAGCTCAGGTTACAGATGTACACAACCACATCTGGCTTTCCGATCTATTTCTTTCATCACTTTGTCCAGACAGTAGCAGCAATCAGATGTTATTACATTTACAAATACAAAATCACCAAGTTCCTTATCTATCATAAATGGGAATGTATCAACTACATTTATTTTGTGTCTCTGTAAACTGTTCATACCATGGACAGTCAGTGCTCTTTATACTAGAAATAAAATCTTTGGGGTGAAGATGTAACTCAGTGGTATAGCATTTGTCTGGCACACTAGAGACCCTGGGTTTGATTCCAGCACTGAACAAAAAATTCACATATTTGGATCTTACCAGTGTTAACAGCTAATTTCAGAAATCCAAAACCAATCAAAAATACATACTCTTAAAATTCTGTTCATCTCGCGGGCGTATAGCCCTGAGGTACAGCACTTGCCTAGCATGCGCAAAGCCTTTGGTTTTTTTCTCCAGCTCCATAATTAAGAAAGAAAGAAACTCTTTGTTCTTATAGAACTCTTCCTGTTACTAATATCTGCATTAATCAGAGAGAGGAAACTAGTGCAGTAAACTAGACAGAAAGACAGATAGACAGACAGACAGGCAGGCAGGCAGACAGACACAGACAGGAGAGCATTTATTAAGGGAAATGACTCTTGTGATTATGGAGTCTGAGAATCCAGGACAAGTCACCTGTGAGACCCTCAGATGCCAGGGGGGTGGCTCAGTCCAAGTCCAAAAGCCTCAGAACTAGGGAAACAAATGGTATAACTCATAGTTCAAGGTCTGAGAACTCAGAAGTCTGCTGGAGTCTAAAGGCCATAGAACCTGGAATTCTTTTGTCCAAGGATAGCAGAAGAAGAATTCATCCAAGATCCAGGGTGTGTGTGTGTGGGGGAAAGCCTGGTGGGGGGAGGGGGAGAAGGGGGGGGAGAGAGAGAGAGAGAGAGAGAGAGAGAGAGAGAGAGAGAGAGAGAGAGAGAGAGAAAGAGAGAGACCCCACATATAGTAATGCTTTAATTCAGCCAAATGGACAAGTAAAATTAACCATCACGAGGTCAAAGTAATGAATTATTTCTCTTGTTTACTGAAATTAACAGCTACTTTAGCACATTAAAGAGACAAGAGTATTCACAAAATATTGTTATGGGTACGTGCAGTTAATTTTATAACTAACATTTATATTTGGAGGAGAAAGAGTGGGACCAAGGGTATATTTGTCTCAAAACTCAAAACTGCATAATGAAAAAAACAAACTAAACTGAATAAAAATGAGGACTGTTCAATCCTTGGTGAATTTTCTGGCTGTTTACAGCCTTAATTCCCATAAGGCATTGAATCACACAATATATCACTAGTCTTTCTTATAGTTTGATTAAATGAATAAAATTTGGCTAAAACTTTTAATGCAAAATAGCAAATATATATATGCTTTTGTCAAGCGATGGTGAAGTTCACTGCAGAGCTTAAGTCTTTTGAGTTGAATAGATTTGAATCTCACACCTGCTACAGATATCCTGAGACTAGGGATGGGTTTAAGTTGCTTAACCTTTGTGAAATTCAGTTTCTCCATGTGCGAAAGTGTATATTAGGTAATCTGCATCAGTAGGTTGTGGATAAGGATAAAGTGAGACAGTTCACCTGAACTACTTAGTGTTATGTTTCTGTAAACCACAGCCATTGTGAATTACAAAATTTGTTGAAAATCTTCCTAAGGAACTATATTGGGATCCAACTTTATCCTGTTAGGAAGATTACAAGTTTACTCACTCATATTTGGCATTCTGAAGGAGAAAACCCCACGGATGGATCGTTTATATTGTCAAAGAAAAATGCCCCAGTGTAAAGCACAAAACTTCATTTTTTGTGGGGAAGACTAATTAACTTAAAGTTCAGATACCATTTAATATGTTAACTAGATATGAAGGGTAAGTTGTTTTAAGTGACCATTCTACTTCTCTTCTCTATCAGCTTCAGTGGTCTTTCTACCAAGCCCAGCCCATTGGAAATGATTAAAACAAGATGTTGTGGTTCAGTAACTGAATGATCTATTTTCGAATCTTCAGAGAAAAACAATAATCTTCTCTGAATTAATGAGGATCAAACTCAGGGCTGTATGCATGCTAGGTGAGCACTCGACCACCGAGATGGCCCTCAGCCCTGTTTCGTTTTGTCTGAAGATGTGCTCTTAAGATGGTGCCCAGACTACACTCGAATTCCTGATCTCAAACCATCCTCCTACTCAGATTTTTGAATGTGGGGACTACAGGCACATGCCACCTGCCTGGCCAAACAGTACTCTTACGCACATCACAAGTTTCCTTATCTCTAAGGGAGTTTATGTGTTTATCCCTCCATTACACATTAAGCCCCTTTGAAAGTAGGAACATTATCTCTTTAATCTTTCTACCCGCCCACAGTCTTACCTAGAAAACTCATACTTGGAGGGCAAGGGTGGATAAACTTATTTCTCTAAATAATACTACAAACAGAATTTCATTGTATTCAATTAATGAAATTATTTTTCACATATCTTAAGGCTGGACTACAGCTTAATGGCAGAGTGTTTGCCTAGTATGCGTGATGTCTTATGTTCAATTCCCAGCAATAAATAAAATCAAACAAATACAAAAATTAAAAAAAGAGTTTTGATTTTTTTCTTGACTCTTGGTATGATATATTCTATGGGTTTGCGGAACTGTGTTGTGACTGTAGCTGCCACTAAAGGACCCCACATGGGAGTCTCGCTTTGGAGGATAATGACGTGATGCAGGCTCATCACCAGGTGCACGGACTCACGCTGTGGGGTGGGGAAGTGTGAGAAAAGGGCAGCTACCCGTGTGGGGTGCGTGTATCCTTGCACCTCCTCGTGAACCTCGAACTGCTTAAACACCTAAAATCTCTACCCCATTCTCTTATTTCAGTGAGGTTTAATTGCTTTATCTTGCCTTAAAAAAATAACTGTTATTTGTTTAATCTTGTTCAGGAAAGCCACCATGAGTGTGAAACCTGACAGTTGCTGGCTTGCTGGGGGTTCCTGGCCCATCTGCTTTGCTGACTGCTGTGGCTTTCTTGGGTCACAGTCGTGTTTTCAAGGCTTTCACAGAATTTTCAACTCTGACTTCACATCAGGATTATTCAGATACTCGGTTTCCACCTGCAGACATTGATTGACAATTCATAGGTGAGACCAGGCATGAGGATGTATGTTTTTTTGTAGTTGGCTGTGGAACCCAGGGCCTAGCATGTGACACACAAATGTTGTACCACTGAGCTATATTCTTCACCCTGTACCTTCCTTTTCAAAACTGTTTAATTTATTAATCATTATACAAAGTTGGCTATCACCATATATTTATTTTATGAAACAGTGAAACCAAATCTTACAACAAATAATAAAAGAATGACATCAATAGTTTCAACTGATGAATAAATTAGGAAAGTGTGGTATTTATATGCAATGGAGTACTACTTTGCTATAAAGAAAGATAGACGAGGAATTCATAAGTAAATGTAACTTAAGAACATAGTGAAATGAGTCGCACACACAAGCTCATACTGAGATAAGATCTCAGCATGTTGCCAAGTCTCACTTTGAATGCCTGGGCTCAAACAATTCTCCTGCCTCAGCCTGCCCAGCAGCTGGGACTACAGCTGTATCCCACTGTGTCCAGCTGCCATGGATTTCTAACAAAGTGCCTTGATGATTTCAACATGTGTCCACGGTGAAGACCAGTTGGGACACACAGGCCTGGCCCAGGTGGACCCGAAGAGCTGTTCTCCCTGGTCTGACTTGACACTGACTCCATGGCCCCTGGACCACATTACACAGAGGCTGCAAGCCGCTCCATGGGATGGAGGGGGGCACAGTGTCTTACCTGGCCTGCAAAGTGTTACTGTTTCTTAATTGTGAAAAATTTCAAACACACAGAACAGTAGGGATGAAAATGTCATAAAAACTCATGAACTTACCACGCAGTCTAACCAGCTTATCATTTTGATATATATTATAGATTTGTATTAAAATAATAAATAATAACTACAGGTTAGTAGAGTCTTCTGTGTCTCTCCCCCTCCCCGTCTCCAAGGGCAACATCTGGATTTACCATTTGTTATTCAGATGTATATTTCAACAAGAATATGTTTGAGCATATGTATTTAATATTGTTCTTGTTTTTAAAAAAATTACATATATCACATTCTGTGTAATATTTTATAGGGTTGGGCCAATATTTACGAACTGGGATGTGTTACAAAAAGTCAGATTTTTTGGCTTCTCTTGAAACAAGCAGGAAGGTCTGCCAGTGCTGGACGGGCTTTCTGGCACACGACGTGCTGTGCTGGGCCAGCGTCTTCGCTGTGACACCGTCCCGCTGCTCACACTGCGCAGACATATGTGCATGCACCTGGGCTGTGTCTCCTTGGAGGTGGGTCTGGCCCACATCAAAGGAACTTTGTTCCGTTATTATTCTTCGTTGTCTTCAAGGTCATTTCTCCTAAGTGCGTCATGTCAAATGTACGCTCCTCTCTTGTGCATCTCTAGCTCTTTCCTGCTCTCTCCTTTTTTCTGGTTTTCACATTTACATATGTTTTACATATTCACATGTAGTACATCTATATCACATATGTGTAATTTTACATGTGTTACACAGACATTACTGTCTACATGCACATGTGCACAAAACTTACGTATGTGGAATTTTGTGCGTGTGTGTGCTGTGGTGCTGGAGATGGACCCTCACCGAGGCCACACTCACCCAGAGCTCCATTCCAGCCCTCATCACCAAAGCTGTTTCTCTTGGGATTCTTGACATTAGTATCAGAAGGGCATGGTTTTGCATTTTTTTTTAAATTAACTTTGCCAGTCACCAATAAAAGAAGTGATTCATTTAACCAACAGACTAAGCAATCTTGTTGCTGCTCTGGGAGTGCTGGTTTGACTCTCCTAATTTCAGTTGTTTACATGTTTTAGTCACTTTGTGTGTGTGTGTGTGTGAGTAGGGGGGATGATAGCTGGGGTTCCAGAAGTCTGGATATTGGATAAAGTGGGCTTTTTCATAAGTTATACAACTCCTAAGGGCTGAAACAACTTTTGTCTTCTATTTTCCTATAGGGGTAAGAAATGTCAGCATACTTCATAGTCCTTTGAAACCCATTTACTGAGTGAGGGAATGGGGGTGTAGCTCAGTGGTAGAACATTTGCCTACCATGTGTGAGGCCCTGCTTGAGTCTGCCGCATTCCCCCCTCCAAAAAAAAAAAAACCTACTGAATCAAAGGATATTAGCAAGTTAAATTGTGTTCTACTTTACTCTGCCTCTTTACAAGCCAGGTCAGCCCCCTACCCCTCTGTTGTTTCTCAGAATATGGGCAGTCCAGATCCTTTTCTTTACGAACAGCTAGCCTGGTAATGGAGGCATTTTAGTGGAGATGGAAGAGTGGTTTCGGGATAGTTTTGGTGGGGGAATTTTTGGACAGAGAGAAGTGAAAACCCTTTGGGACATCCTTGGTATTTGGGAGAATTTGAAGGTGAGAGGGATGAACGTGAGATTCTCAGGGCTGTTTTGTACTTACTGAATATATTTCTCTTCATAGTTCTTCTAAGAGATACATGGCAGTGAAGCTAGAGTAAATATCGTTTTGTTCAAGAAAACACTTAGAATTTAGACAGATGACATCATCAAACTACGAGATATGTTACACAGATGACTATTATCCTTTCTGGTGTTTTAGCCAAGGGTACCCCTTGCTAAATACAGAAATCTTAAGTAGAGAGAGTAGGGCTTCTATCAAAACCTAACTCATGGTCAGAGATTTCTGTGGTTGATGAAGA
Source organism: Thryonomys swinderianus (assembly GCA_004025085.1). Lineage (NCBI taxonomy): Eukaryota > Metazoa > Chordata > Mammalia > Rodentia > Thryonomyidae > Thryonomys > Thryonomys swinderianus. Next base: position 6,576 of record PVIC010028937.1, read on the forward strand.
AGGATTAATTGGTTGCCCAAAGAGTTTTGTGTATAATATAAAATGCAATAGAAAATTCAAAAGCTGATTGAAAAAGAAATTATGTCTTTAAGTTATAATTTATACTAATTTAATCCCTTAAATCACATGTGATGAGCTTAAAAAGCAGTGTCTTTGTAATAATTCAGCTTAAGATAGATTTAAGCCTCTCCATTTAGGGTTGGGAAATGGGTACTAATGACACTTTAATACTAAACTGTGTTAAGCTTAATAAAAAAGAATCACACCAGCTCTGGAATTTTGATAATCACATCAACTTGTTAGTAGAAAGTATGTGACACTTCTATCATTATGTTAAATATATGATGGCTTGATCTTCAAGTTTGACAGATGAATAATATATGTATATACATATGTATATGTATATACATAAATATATATACATTGGATTAGTACATATTTGTGGTGCATAATGATTACATTCATTATGGAGAATGGGTACGTGTCCATAACACTTCTCAATTCTTTTTTTCCCTTCCTCTCACCTTCCTTTTTTCTGCCAGCATCAGATTAATTTATAAATCCAATTATCATAAAGATTAACAACCAGATTACCATGCCAAAAAACATACAAAAACATAAAATGATTATACTAAATTAAGGTACATTTTTAGATGCATTGTCCATGCTGGATTACAGTAACTACTTTTTCTTTCTCTTTTTTCCTACTGAGATGAATATATTCTTGAAATGCACTGAAAGATGGACATTTGACACCTCTATTGAGAAGTATTCCAGATATTTAAGTTTTCAGTTTTTCTTTTCCTTTTAAAGTAATATAAGAAAGGTAGGAGTTTAGCTCAGTGTGCTCTTAGTTGGACAAGGATCTGGGTTTAGTGATCAATACCACAAATAAATAAGTAAATAAAATATTTTAAAATGTCATATGATATGATAGGTAATGTGAAATAGAAAGAAAATGTGCAAAAGGAAAAGGGAAAGGTCAGGTAGGAGAAAGTAAAAAAGGGAAAATATTTGATAGTAAAAAAGGAAACAAAACTTATGTATGTAGGGGGTGGCTGTAATCATAATGTATGTAAAAAATGTACCAATAAAATCAATTTAAAAAACCCCATCACAGTGGAAAGTCTAGGTTTTGGGAGCACGGTGGCTCTGAAGCAGTGGCTAATTATCATTATGCTTACTGCTAAGGCCAGTCAAAATCAAACACACCTTGGGCAAAGGACAAATCCTATAGTCCTGCTGTCTTAGTTTTCTGGGGCTGCTGTTACCAAGTAACACAAATTGGGTAGAGTAAAACAACAGAAATGTATTCTTTCACAGTGTGGGGGGCCTGGCCTTCTCTGGGCTATTGAGAATCCCTCCTCGGATCACTACTGGGGTACTACTACAGTGTGTTCTGTGGTACAGATCATTGATCCTAGGCACCTGGCAGGACTGACTCTAGTTTCAGAAAGCAGAATCTTGGACAGCTTTGGAAGTATAGTAAAAAGATTTAAATCCAATTGTGTCCAGTTTAAGCCCATGTCCTATCTGCCATGAGCTGCCATCAATTTAACTCAAATAATGCTTGATCCTTGTCTTTGGAAGGAATCTTTCAAGTCAGAATCCAGGTTTTTCACACCTTTTCCCTTAAACAGAGTTACTAGAATGCTAAGCATGAGAGAATAGAAACAGAAAATGTGATGATCGGTGTTTTCCTACCTTAGAACACCTGGCTATTCGTCACTATTCCATGGCAGTGGCTCCTGTGTTATTACAAGTTAGCCAGAAGCAAGGGACCATCTGTCAATCAGGGAACCTTCTCTTCTTTCAAGAGACGAATTTCTAAAACATTTTATAAATTTCTTTCATGTAACCTACTTTTAAAAAAATGCATTGGGACAATTTGACTTTTAAAGAAATATCATCTGTCATCAAGTTCCATTTTTCTGCTCGTTAAATAGTTTTAAAATCAACTCCCTCATAATTATATTCACGATTGCAGCTTAAATGACACCCACTAACTTGACTATTGCAGCGGCTTCCAGATAGGTCTCTCTCTCTCTCTCTCTCTCTCTCTCTCTGTCTGTCTCTCTCCAGTTCCCTCCCATCTGTTTCATGCTTGATATTGCTGACTCATCCTGATACCTAAAAGCATGTTTTCATATCCTTGTCTGTTTCTGTGTGAGGGTCTCACTAATGTTGTTCATGCTGGCCTTGAACTCTTGATCTTCTGGCCTTCCTGTCCTAAGTAGTAGGGATTATAGGCTCAGGCCACCATATCTGGATTCTACATTTAAAAAATGCTATAGGGCTTGAGATGTAATTCGGTGATATACCACTTGCTTAGTACATGCAAGGGCTTGAGCTTGATCCATGGTGCTGAAAAAAAATTATATTCATTTAACAAATGATTATTCTGTGTACTCAATCCAGATATTATTATTATAAGCACTGGATTATACCAATGAACTAAAAAATAAATTCTTTCATAGATATCAGTATCTATATTCGTCCTCTATAATTTTGTTATAAATCTTGGCAGGTAAGAATAACATTGATGGTGATAGTTTCATCTTCCTGAACCTCTAGTATATGTCAGCCATTACCCTAAGCCCGTATTGTACAAATTATGTCATAACAAGCTGAGTGGAAGCTTTCATTAGGCTTTTTTTTTTTGATCAGGAAATTGAGACTTAGAAGTATGTCTAAAATGAGACAAATTTGCAGGCAAGATTTGAATTCAGTACTTTTTATATGAAAATTTTGGCCCATGGATCATAATCCATCTGTTCTTAATGCAAGTTTGTGAATGAGTGAATGAATACTATGGAAGCTCCTTGTAAAGCAAGGTAACATGTTTTGGTAACATGTTTAAGACATGACCATTTTATATATGCACTCACCTAAAGCAGAGGGCTGCCCCCAGCAGACATGTGACAATGTCCGGAGATGTTTTTGATAGTTATAGCTCCAGGAGAAGGGTGTTACTGGAATCCAGTGAATAAAGGCCAACGTATTTTAGCCTGTTCAGAGTTCTATTAACAAAATACTGTAGACTGTGAAACTTGTAACAGCAGAAGTGTTCTGGTGGCTGGACGGTCGGACCCAACACAAGAGCTGTGCTACTTCACAGCTGTTGAACGCTGGCTGTCTCTCTTCTGGAGAGGACTGCCTCTGTCCCCCCAGGTTGTGCAGGTTGTTGGTGGAGGAGTGCTTTAGTGGGAGACCTTGCATTTGATCTCCAAGACACAGTAGAGAGAAGGGGAGAGAGATGGAGGGAGGGAGAGAGAGAGTTGAGGAGTTTCCTTTTCTTTCTCTTTTAAGTAGTGGAGTAGCCAAGGCCGGAAGGCCGTGAATATGCTAGAGAAGCTCTCTTCCTGCTGGGCATGGCTCACGCCTGTAATCCCACCGCGTGGGAGGCAGAGGCAGGAGGATTGCTGAGTTCGAGGCTTGCCTGGGCTACATAGTGAGCTCAGGGCCAGCCTGAACTACAAAGCGAGACCCTGTCTCAAAAAAAAAAAAAAAAAAAAAAGCTCTCTTTCTATGAGCTACACCCCCTAACTTTCTTTAAGTCTCTCATGACAGCACATATCCTACCATGGTGCAAACAGGGGAGCTTTTTATACCACACAATACAGCTGCTCACCTCAAGAACTGCTGCCACCTCACCCCAAAGAACTTTAAAGGGCTCTTTTTTAAGAGAAAAGGGAAAAAAATGATTAAATGAACAGGATGCCTGCTTTGCAACACAAATTTTTATATTTTGATGTCTTCTTCATAAAGTGGGATTAGGAAGCCCGGGAATGTTCTTGGGACTGTGTAGGAAAACTTTATGCTTGCAAGACCAATAGCATGGATTTGTGTCAACCACAGATCAGTTAGTCTCCTACCAAGAACAAGGGCTGCATAGTCACAGGCCAGATATCTGTCCCTAGCTGACCTCTTTCCAAACGCTACCAGGATGTCAACTTGCAAGATGGATGACTCAGGATAGGACCCATCTTTTAGTCACCAGTAACTCAGTTTAGAGAAGAATGTCTGCTCTCTGTGGCTTTTGGCATTAGTTTTCTAGAGGATGATTAGAACAGGAAAAAACATTTTAAAATTATATAAAACCTTTAGATTTGATTTGCACGTTAACGTCTCCATAAACAATGGGTAAAGTAGTACTTAAAATTTGGAAATTTGTATATTTAAGAGGTGATCAACTCAACCACAATTTTCTGTGAGAAATCATTATTAAGTTTAAATTGGGAGATGGCTGTGAGGTACTTTAAAGCACAACCAAAATGTATTTTAATACATAAAGGACACATTCACTTAGAGACTTTAAAACACAGAAGGGAAAAATAAGGGCCTAATTATGTTGTTAAAGTACTGTGTAAACAACTGCTTTATTATGTGTCAGGGTTTCTCAGTGTCAGCATGATTCTGTGCTAGAGGTCTGTTCTTCCGCATTATGCTCATAATGTCTGGGCCCCCCAAAACTTGTATGTTGCACCCCAACCCTCAGCATAGTGGTACCAAGAGCATTTAGCCTGTGAGAGGTGGATGGGTCATCCTGGTAGCATCTGGAAGGGAATCACGTGCGGTGAGCTACCTGGTCTGTTACTGTGGAACTCTTGTCCTTTGTAGCAGACTGAATGATGCCTGGCTGACTCAAATCTGTGATACTGGTCTCAGAATCATTTTCTCCCAAGGTTCCAAGGGCTTTCCTGGTCTTACTAATCCCACTTCAAGAGTTTAAAAATTGAAATATAAATTCATGTGACACGATGTGGGGGAGAGAGGCTTTATATGGTCATTTTTGCTTTTCCCTTTAAAACAGTTCTTCGAACTTCTTCGGAGCAGGATGGGAGCAGGTCTTGAAGAGGTGTGGCCTTCTGGTTTGGTACAGAGAGCTACCCTGTTCACCAGAGGCCTAGAACTTATTTGTTAATAGAGGAGTCTACCTTTGACAGACATTAACATGAATACCTGTTTTTGTCAAGTATCTGCACATAAAAGAATATACATTTTCTTAGCTAAGTCTATGTTTCAGCTCTGGATTGTCCCAAAATACCCATGAGATTAAATACATTTATCCTCGGTGTCTATGTTTTCTAGTAAATTTCTGAGCTTCTTTGTTATCTTTGAAAAAAAATTCAACTTTAAGGAGATCTCGGCACATAAAATTGTGTAATCTTTCTTAGAGTTTTTACTACAGGCTCATTCTTCTTCCCTCATTTCTTCAGCAGTCTTCATCGCATGAACCAGACAGGATAATAGGCCAAAGGCCCAAGAAGCCATTATTAGTTCACTGCTCAGATTTAGCTCAAGGCTAGAATGGCGTCATCTCGGTCATCTCTAGGATGGAACACAGTGAACATTCACTGTGCAATACGACATCTATAATTAGAAAGATCAATGGTTTTACCATAGCAATTTTAAGGATGAGGTAATTTGGGGGTGTTGAAAAGCAGCAATTAATTAAAACTCTTCAGTCCAGTGTATTTATGCCTCAGTGAATTCTTTATGTTCGGTCAAAGAAACGCCTGATGTTTGGTCTCAGTGCCTCAGCAGGTTAAGGTATCACTGAAGGATGTGGAATTGGAAGTGAGCTGTCTGTAACTGGTCCATCTGCAGTGGTGGAGTCGAACCCAGAGCCTTGAGCAGGGGTTGTGCCACCCAGCCGCACCCCAACCCCTCTTGCTTGTCCTAATCGCTCATCCCTGGGATCCGGACGGCTTTGAACACACCAAGAAGAAAGCGGGGATTTAAGGAGCCCTGTTTCACTGACTAAGAAAAACTTGAAGGACTGAGATGAGATTGGGCAAGGTGGGAAAGGGCTATTGGCAGGGAAAGTACCGGAAAGTTACAACTCGGGTTATTTTTTAACGTGACGCGGTGCAGGTGTCTCGGTCCCCAACTTTCAAAGAACTTAAGATTCCCTGCGAGGCGAGGAGGCCTCCGCGGCGGGGCCTTGGCGGCCGTTCAACGACCCACCTCGGGGTCCCCGGCAGCGCCCGGAGAGCGCGCCGGTCCAGGGCGCAGCGCGAGGCGCGGCGGTTCCGCCGGGCCCAGTTCGGCGCGGCGAGCCCGGCGGCCGCCGCCTCCGCCCTCGCGTCCCCGCCTCCGCCGGCGCCGCCTCCTCCCCGCCCGCCGGCCTCGGCGCCCTCCCCTCGCGGCTGGCTCCCGCGGAGGGCGGCGGTGCCGGGCGGGAGGCGCGCGCCGGCCGCGAGGTGTCGGCGGCGAGGCGGGCAAGTTTCGCGCGGAGGTCGGCGGCGGCCCTCGCGGAGCTCGCGGCATCATGGCGGAGCCGAGCGGCTCGCCCGTGCACGGCCCGCTTCCCCAGCAGGCGGCCCCGGTGACAGCGGCCGCCCCGGTGACGGCGGCCCCGGTCCCGGCCCCGGTGGCCCCGGCCCCGGCCCCCGCGGCGCCGGCGGTGGGCTGGCCCATCTGCAGGGACGCGTACGAGCTGCAGGAGGTGATCGGTGAGCCGAGGCCGGGCGGCGGGCGGCAGGCGCGCTCCGCGGGAGACTGGGCTCCGCTCCGGGCCTACCGGCGCCGCGGCGGGTAATTCTCGGCGCGGTGTGAGCGGTCTGCGCCGGTGCGCGCGGGTGGCGGATGTGCTCGCGCCGCGGAGAGCCGCATGCTGCAAACTTTTATCTTCGGCTCGCCGGGCGCGGCGCGGGGGACATGGCACCGCCGCAGCGCCGCGCACCCCGCCCTCCCGCGCCGGGCCGCAGCCCGGGCCGGCCATGCGGACGGAGGCGGCGAGCGGGTCGCGGGGCGCCGCCCTGACTGCCGAGCCCGGCGGGCTGCGTCCTCGGGGAGCTGCGGGCGCGGCCGCGCCCCGCCCCCACCCCGACCCTCTCGCCGCGCGAGCCGGTGGGCCGCGCTGCACCGTGGAGGCCGGCGCTTCCCGCGCCCGGAGGACGCTGCCCGCCCTCCCCGGCGCCCCGGCCTCCCGCCCCCGCCGGCCGGATGCTGCACGCTGGTCCACGGCCGCAACCCGAGGCTGGCTGGCCTCGACCTGCTGCTGCCTCTTGCCTCCTGCCTCCCAGTCGGCGCACACAGACCGCCTTATCTTGCATTTTTAAATACCTGGCAAAGTGCGGCGGCGAGAAGCCGGTAGTACTTTTCCTTGCGCACGTGAAGGGCCCGGGGACGTGGATCGTCCCTTCACTCAGAACCTTCCCTACCGGGCCGTCGGGACAGAGAGGCCCGGCACTTAGGGAGCGGCCGCAGCTCTAACCTTCTCTGTGCTGGCATGGGATGTTACTATCTTGATGTTTATCGACAGGAATTAAAGACCTCAGGGCATTTATATGAAGTGTTTGTTTCCCCTGCTTTTCACTGTAAAAAATGTTTTCCACACCTTTAAAAGATTACATTTGATGTAATTTCACCGTTGAAATGAGCCTTTGTCACTGGGTACCATGTGAACGACTGAATTAAGGGCATTTGTATAGGGGAAAATGATGGGCAGGACAATAACCCGCTGTAACTCTTGGCATCTCTGACAGAACTGAGTACTCAGCTCTTCCATGACTTTTTTCTAAAGAATGAGGTAGCTTCAGCGGCTTCTCAAAGCCTAGAGCTCTCCAGGACAGCCCTCTAGAGCTGGCAGGCGCCCCCCCCCCCCCATCCGTGTGCCGCCTGCCGTGCTCTCCGGGGATTGTACCCTAAGTCTGCTGGTAACCTGGCTGCATTTGCTGCTGAGCCACCCCTGCGGCCCCCAGTTGCCTTCTTTGTGTTCCGAGTCTCAGCTTCCAAGGCCAGCGCATCTTCTGAGAAGCCCTGGTTCTTCTGGGGCCAAGTGTTTTGGCTGCTTCTGGCCGCCTTTTTTTTTTTTTTAAAACAAACAAACAGGATCTCACTTTGTAGTTCAGGCTGGCCCTGAGCTCACTATGTAGCCCAGGCAAACCTCCAACTCAGCAGTCCTCCTGCCTCTGCCTCCTGAGCGCTGGGATGACAGGCGTGAGCCACCACGCCCAGCCTGGGTTTCTTTTTACATACCTCATAGTGTAGTTTTTATTTGTTTAATAAGACTGGAAGGCTCGTGGTGACCCAAGCTATATGTTAGGTACTAGCAGTGTAGACATTAGGCAGTGGTCCTTCATTCAGGACTTCACGATAGCAGGAGGCAGGGGTTTCAAAGAATTCTGTAGGGTTGTGATGAGCGAGTCCGGGAAGAGCCACCCCCAGACAGCGAGTGCTAGGAGAGCTAAGGAAGGAGGATATGCCTTAGACACTGTCATGTTTGAGCTGGGTTTTGAAGGCTGAGTAAGAGTTTATAAGGTGCTTAGTTTTTTCCACTTCTGCTTTCTCCAGTCTCTGTTCTCCAGCATCCTATTTATCCTCTGTCCCCAAAATGTAGAGGTCACCCAAAAGTTGATCTCCGTCGAATGTATAAAGGTCCGGAGCAGAATTTACGTGTAGCCATTCCATGTTTATGTAATGAATTATTAGGGTTAAAATGGAAGCTTTGTCGAGTTAACTACTTTTGTAAACTACTTTTGTTTACTTTTATAAACCAGTGAATAAAATCTTAGTTTAGGGGGATTAATTGCAGGACCTCTTTGTGTTTGCAGTAACAGCACTAATTATAGTTGGCCGGTCTGGTGAAAAAATTCATGGGAGGAGCTTGAGAACATAAACACCTGCTTATTCTCCTTCAGTCTTTTCTGTCACATTCATGCTGTGAGAAGAGATTTTCTGCATTTCTAAATTCGTGTCACATTTTCCAAACTAAAGGCGATGCCCTGGGTAGAAGCCCTGTACTGAAAAAAAATCAAATTGCTGGGATAGGGTTTTGCAAAGGATTAATATTTACAGATTACAAACCCTTTTCCATTTACTGTTTAATGCTAGTTAAGTGATTAAGAGTGAACTTGTGGTTAAGTGCTTTTGCTTAAACATTACACGCAAGAAGTTAGTAGTTAAAACACCATGCCAGTTTCAACATGAATGCCAGTTGACGGGCTTTGCGGTTCCCTAGCCATAGGTAGGAGTCATATGATGGGCTCTGGCAGTGTGAACTGCCACCAGCAGGCGGCTCAGAAGTGCCTGAGCAGAAAGCTAAGGCAAGCCTGGTGCTTAACTTTCCAACAGGCATGGGCTCTGCACGCTTTTACATCTTTTTCTTCTGGGCCGAGGTGGGTTCCATGTTAGGGGAGGATAGATTTGCTACAATTCAGACAGAGCAGGTTCAGTTATTTGACTTCTTCCGTTTTAAGGAGAGCAAACACAGGATTTTCCGAGCCTCAAAATAGTTTTCTTTTTGATGCATTGTGAGTGTTGTAAAAGAGCAATAAAGAGATTGCAATGTTCTGATGAGTAATCTGGTTCAGAGGTTTATACGTGACTTAAGAATGATGTAAAATTGGTTGAGGGAGGTTTGTATTAGAGAGGGGTTAAAATGCAAAATTATCAAGTTCTTTCACTTTATATCCTTGGATTAGTAGGCATCACATATTTGTGTCCTATACAAGGAAATGCTCTTTTGAGGCTTTTTCATTTGTTTATACTCTTCAACCTCATTAATCTTTGTTTCTTCTTTAAAACACACCAAGTTCCTTCCTTAATAAAGTACATAACATGAAATGTTAAGTTTTTTTGTTGGTAGCATGTAGTGATACCTTGATTCTTTAAACAGACAATAAGAGCTGAATTATGGAAATGTTGGCTTGAGCATTCCTAGTAAATGGGACAACCTTGATGAGCTTTTCATTCTGGGAGCCCTGGTCTTTGCACTATCAGTTTCTGTAATTCTAGCCAGTGTTGTTATCTGTTGATTTTCCTCTGAGAAGCACTAGATTCTTGCCTTAAAATGTGCGTTTTTCTTAGAATCTTTGCAGGACAAGTCCTTCTTTCTTTACGTGATCTTTTACACTCCCATTTTCCAGCACAGCTTTCCTGCTGCCCTGGGTGGTCATTTGGAACGATGGAAAAGTGACAGTCTCTGTGCTGTCTTACTCGACAGAAAGAACTTGATTCCTAGACTCCCCACCCAGGTTGTAAGTTTTGTTTAGTTTCTCCTCGGAGGCTTGGCTGATCTGTTTGGGTGCATTCCTGGGACCCCTGTACCTGCCGTGGCCATTTCCTGAAGGAGCCGCAGCTTTCCCAAGATGGGGTCTGCAGCCAGCCCTGGCGCTGCACTTTTCCTAGTGCTCCCAGCGCTCCTGGACAGTTCCGCAGTTGGTGGATTCCAGGTGGTTCTTTGCATGTCCTGGGGGCATTCGGAGGACGGCAGTGGTGACACCGGGCAGTGGTGACGCCGGGCGCCTCCAAGTGTTGAGTGTGTGTTTTAGTCTCTTAGACCTTTACACCGGTGTGCTTTACCATCTCTGCCGGCCTTTTGACTTTGATTAGTTTGGCTTTTTTCTTTTTAAAAATAATATAGGAGGCCTGAGATGCTTGACTGAAGACAGGGCTTTGACTTTAATCACTTTACAGATTGGGGATAGTGTGGGGGAGAGATAGATGTTAAAGTGTGTATGTAGAGAAGTTTCTTTATATTTATTGTGGTAAAGTATATATAAAATTACTTAAGGCCTCCTGCATGTTCTATTGCTGAAATATACCCCAGCCACATTTTAATCATTTTTTGTATATGTGATTTAATGGTATTTACTATGTTCACAACAGCACTGTCCTTTATCCTGACATGGGGCACATTCTTTTCATCTACTTAAGAAGGCTGAGTCAGGAGGATGGCAAGTTGGAGTGTAAAGCAGGCAACCTTAGTGAGACCTGGTCTCAAAATAAAAGAGTAAAAAGGGGCTGCTGATATAGCTTAGGGTTGTGTTCAATCTCAAGTACTTTTTAAAAAAATCACTCCATTGAATATGCTGTTCCAACTCTGAAGTGGGAAAAAAGTCTCTGGATAAAAAGCAATTTATGGAAGAGTGACTACAATCCTTGCTTTGTTGAAGCATTTCATTTGTGACCAGCACTATACATTTTCCCCTGACTCTTAGGATTTGTTGTGCTCTCCATATTTTGATGATGTTTGAAGACAAATTGCAGCACTGTCGGCTCTGGCGTCAGATGGCCTGGTCTGTTTCATGTCCTGCCACAAGGTCACTGGCATTTGTGACCTTCAGCAAATTACTTAGATGTGTCTGCTTAGTTCCCTCACTGGTGGCGTGAAGATGATAAAAATAGTGTTGGGAGGATCAGAGAATGTAAAGCTGTTAGAACAGTGCTTGGCCCAAGGTACACTCTCAGTCTTAGCCATAACTACAATAAACTGCATTTGCTGATCAGATTCGAGTTATCAGGAGAAAACACAGTACCTTCTTTGGTGAGTCTTTGAAGTGGCTTGAAGAGTTTCCACTAGAGGAAGGGGAGGGGAGAGCTGCCCACGTTCCTTCTGGTGGGGGTGGCTGGAAGGTGCCTTGCATGGGGAGCCGGAGGCCCAGGCCTGGCTGCTTTCGCTCCTCCATGGCCCCACAGTGGAGGAAGCTGGAGAGACCTGTGGAGCTCCTGGTAATCCAGACAGCCCAGGGGTTTAGGTGCCAGATGGCCCTCTGACAAGTGGTGAGAGCATCCCGTGGGAAGGTTGCTGGGGAGGAGCAGCCCATTAGGGAAGGGCCGTGAGAGCAACCTGCTAAGACTGCACTTTTCTTCCACCTCTGAGTTGGCCCTGGAGGCTGCCATGCTGGCAGGAAATGCTGCTGACTAAAAGAAATACTCACTGTTTGTCCCCGTGAGAGGACAAGGACCTTCGTTTTCAGATAAAGTCTTCTCCATTGCCCCCTTCTGTCCCTCTGCCATTTTAAAAACATTCTCAAGTTTCTTTCTTATTGTTTTGTGTGTGTGTGTGTGTGTGTGTGTGTGTGCGCGCGCGTGCCTGTGTATGTATGGGGGCTGGGATTGAACCCAAGGCCTTGGTCATGCTAGGCAAGTGCTCTGTCCCTGGGCCATGTTTCTAGGCCTTGTTAAAAACTTTTGAGACAAGGTCTCACTAAATTGCTTGGCCTGGTTTTGAACTTTCCATCTCTTGTTTTAGCTGGGCTTACAGGGATAAGCCACAGTGATCTTTTTCTTATCTTAAAAGACCAAGGAAAACAAAACAAAAGTTCTTCCTTCTTCTACTGGCCACTCCTTTATCTCTCCTTTCATTTAGGCGAAACTGCTTGAAGGAATCTTCAGTCCCTCTCCCCCACCACAATCTGGCCACTGCCTTCTGCCTGAAAAGCTCAGGTTCTTCTCTCCAGAATCACTGCAACCCCGGGGCCAGACCGTGGGCCCCGCAGTCTCAGTCTTGTCTCTGCAGGGCTGGGCACCATCTTCCATCTCTCTCTAGAATGGCTCTCGCTTAGGGTGCCTTGCTCTGTCTGGCCTTCGTACTTCTGCCTCCCTGCATGCGGAGGTGCGCGGATCGCTCCTGCCGATTATCTCTCTGACCCACCCCGGGTGTTGTGTGTGGATAACTCTGGTATGCCTTTGTTCAGATGCTTCACAGGAGCGTCGCGCCCACAGTGCATCTCAGTGTCTGCGGCCCTGACCCTGCTCTTTGCTGGTTCTGTCTTCTTGAAAACCTTTCCATGGGCAGGAAGTGTGCTGGTCCCCTGCACTTTCTCCTCCTCACCAGTCTCCTCTGTCTCGTTGCTCATTAGTTCTTCATGTTCTTCATCCTTGACATCTTTGATCTGCCCCTGACTCTCCATTTTGACCCCCACTGGTGTTGCGGTTTATATCTGGATGTCCCCCGCAAAGCCACGGGCACTGAAAAGTGGGGCTTTTTTTTTTTTTTTTTTGAGACAGGGTCTCGCTTTGTAGTTCAGGCTGGCCCTGACCTCACTATGTAGCCCAGGCAAGCCTTGAACTCAGCAATCCTCCTGTCTCTGCCTCCCGAGTGCTGGGATGATAGGCGTGAGCCACCACGCCTGGCTGAAAAGTGGGGCTTTTGAAGAGTGATTAGATTTGGTTGCTGTAGAGCTGATTTATTATTCAGAGATGGGTCTGGTTGATGAAACATGAATCAAAGTAAACTTTTCCTTCTTTGAGTTGTGGGCATTGGGCATTGTGTCTCAGCATTGAGATAAATGGTTTAGTTCAACCCCTTACCAAAAAAATTTTTTTGGTGGTACTGGTGATCGAACTTAGGCCCTTTTCACTAAACTCCAGTTCTTCAATGCTTACATTTTTTTTTTTTTTTAATTTTGAGACAGGATTTTGCCAAGTTGCTAAGTTGCTCAGACTGGGCAAAAACTTGTGGTTTTCCTGAAGTGCTGGGATTACAGTTGGGCATCACTAAACCCTTTATCAATTCTTATGAGGACTGTTGTAATCTCCATTCCTTATGTCCATTCTTATTTCCAATCCCAGTATGCGTTGCTACCAAAATGATGTTACTCTACCAAAATTTTTATTGTTTTATTTTACTTTCATTGTAGTGTTTGCAGGCTTAAACTTGGTCAGTAGTAGCCTATCACCCTCGAGACTTGCTGCTCTAAACAGTGCATAAGCCTTATGGGAAATGTCTCTGACCCCCCTTTCTAGCCACGTCTTGTCGGTGCCAGGCTTAGGACGCACTCTCTGGCCAGTGGGATCCTGTTGCAGCTGCTGAAATGCTTCCTTCACCTCTGCAAGGAAGTTTGCCTGCTCGGAACACAATTCTATGGTCCCCTCATCTGTGTGACTTGTCACACCCTCTCCTTTCCAAGTTTTACCCTGTTGAAGTACAGTATTGTGCTGAACAGTGTACATGTGCAGATGCTCTTCTTGGTGTGTGTGTACTGCACTCTGATCAGGATTTTGTTTTAAGACCCCGAATAAGTGATTTCTCTTCTAGAAGCCATCTCTGCCCCCAGAACCATTTCCAGGTGGCTTTCTGGTGATGTTGGATCTTTCTTATGCTTAGGCAGATTGTTTCTGGCATGCCCGATATGGCCTCCAGCCATTAAGTCCTTGGGTACAGGGTGTCCTCTCCAAACCCCACACCTCATATTAAATATTGGTAAATGATTTCTGGACAAAGAGCTGAGTCCTGGGGCCAGATATCCCTTTCTCCTTCTGGAAAAGGAACATGGCCTGATATCTGAAAATTTGCCTCCCTGGATCCTATCTGATCTTGCTTGTGGTTCATGACAGCACTTACTCAGTTGCATTTGGGCCAATCAGCTCAAAGGGCTTGTAGAAATTAGCTCGTTAATCCTGAAGATCAAGAGTAAGCAGTTTGTGTGCTTCCACCTGCCTGTGTTTGGAGCATGCAGAGAGGCCCGGCCGACCTGAGATCATGGTGGTCAGGGACCTCGCCTCTGCAGATTGCAGGAACCAGAGCTTCCTTTTCACAGATGAAGGTCTGAGAAACGGATGTTACCTGTATTTCTGAGGTTATTAAAAAAAAAAAATCCCCAAAGCTGTTTTGGAACACTCACATTGAAGCTCAGTGGGGACTCTTGGTGGGGATAAATCAGGACTATTGGAAATCAGGGACATGAAGTACAGGAAGAGAATTCCAGAACAGGAAGGTTTTACAATAGCTGGAGTTGTGTTTTTATGGATTACAAAAGACCAACCCAGACATAACAACAATCGCCTGTAATCCTAGCTTTTTGGGAGGCTGAGTCAGGAAGATTATAAATTCTGGGCCATACTGGGCTATTTAGTGAGACCCTGCCTCAAAAGTAAGAAAAAGTTCTGTGGATGTAGATCAGTGCAAGGGCCTGGGTACTGGACATTATTTATATCTGTGGGATGATAGTACAGGAAACGTACATGTTAAGACCAGGGACTCTGTTTTTCACATCAAAACCAATATAATGGTGTATTTGGGGGATTTTTTTTCATTCCTATTTAAATAGAGTTTCCCATGTTGTCATGGGAGGGTTTATTAACTCCCCCAATTTTTTTTTTTTTTTTTTCTTTTTGAGACAGGGTCTCGCTTTTGTAGTTCAGGCTGGCCCTGAGCTCACTATGGTGCCCAGGCAAGCCGCCGCGAACTCAGCAATTCTCCTCTCTGCCTCCCGAGTGCTGGGATGACAGGCGTGAGCCACCACGTCCGGCATTGTGGTATGCGGTGTTGATTGTTGGTGGGTGTGTCTCCACGCCCAGCATTACATGTGGTTACCGGGGATCGAACTCAGGACCTTGCGCTTGTGAGGCAGGTGCCGGAACCACTGAACTAACCCTCCAGCCCAACTCCCCCAATTTTTGCTTAAGTTATATCAAACAACTTCTGGATATTTGAAATGATTCAAATAGTTCTTTTCCCAAGTCTCATACTCTTTTATCAAGTCTTTGATTCTAGAAAAGAATTCAGTATATTAATTAAAAAGACATGTCAGACTTGGCTTAACTGAAAAACAAAAGAGAAATAGCAGTATTTTAGAGAATGCCTTGGCAATGGTTTATATCTAGTATTGATTTAGACACACACTTTAGAATCCAGTGTGAGTAAATGCTTATGTATTTCCAGTTTCTTTTTACTTGCCAGTTATTTGAGATAAACTCTGGCTTGGCTTTTAGAAATGCTTTGGACATTGAGGAAGGAGATGAATTGACCTTTACACTGATTGTATATTTTGATACACAGGAAAGCACCATTTAAAGAGAACTAGTAGAGACCTTGACATTTATTTTTGTCTCTAATTGTATTTCAGACTTCTTCCAGGTAAGTGATATTTAGTATAATAGTAACTCTCAGAAGCTTAGAAATAGAGGTGCTCTCACGCAAAACTATAAAATTTGGTGACATTTATGGGGTCTAAAATTTATAACGTTTAGTCATCGTTGGAGCTATTTGCCAGAAAAACTTGACAGAAAATGGATGACTTTCAACTATGTAAATGATAGAACTTATTTTGGGGAGCGTTTGGGAAGCTAGTGACCTGTGACAACTTGAGACTTCTTATCTCTCTACTGATGGCGGAGGTCTGAGAAGAATACAGGATGCTCTTTTGAACTGTTTTGAACTGTTTGTACCAGGGTTTGCAGAAAGGGATGTTCCAGTTGTTACTTTCTTTCCTGCCCTGTTTAGTTCGGTGATTGAAAACAGGATTACCTTTTCTGGGTTGATGGCTTGACCTGTATTGTGTTGTTTAAATTTTAATTTAAATCATCTAGTCCCCCTCCCTCCCTCCCTTCTCTGGCAATGCCTGTGACTCCTGCTGCTTGATTACGAGTGACTAAGAAGACGGAGGGAGCCAGGCAGCAGAAGGGGATCCTGGGGAAAAGAGTGACAAGTCACTGCTGGCTTTTGTAACTGTTCCCTGGTGAGAGGTGAGAGATGGCAGGAGCCATAGGGAGACTCAGGAAATTCAGTTTTGGAAGAGATTGAGGAGAAAACCCTTGCAGTGCCTTCATGTATATACCC
>PVIC010028938.1:0-22883 GCA_004025085.1 Thryonomys swinderianus
CGAACTCAGCAATCCTCCTGTCTCTGCCTCCCGAGTGCTGGGATGACAGGTGTGAGCCACCACGCCCGGCATTGTGGTATGCAGTGTTTGTTGGTGGGTGTGTCTCCACGCCCAGCATTATACGTGGTTACTGGGGATCGAACTCAGGACCTTGCGCTTGTGAGGCAGGCGCCGGAACCACTGAGCTAACCCTCCGGCCCTTAAATTTTTTATTTTATTTTTGAAGCAGGGTCTCACTTAGTTAAGTTGCCCAGTCTGGATTCAAACTTGCAACCCTCCTGCCTTAGCTTCCCAAAGTGTTACTGTTACCAGCATGCCCTATGACACCCCAGTACACTGGGTGGCCTTAATGGGTGTTGACATCGAAGGACAGCCTGTGACATACATGCGCTTAACCTGTGGCCCCGGTCACTGATGTTTGGGCAGGGCGTCAGCTCTCCTGGACAATCTGAAGATAGCACAAAATTCGGTCTCTGGATGCCCCTCTCTAATGGGGCACGGAAATTCACTCCCTGCCTGGCATTTTTCCTCGCACAGAGGACAGTGCAGTTGGCTCTCCCTGTTGCAATCACAATCATGTCTCCTGCTCTGGGGTTTCACCCAGGCCTCCCTAATTGGATTTGGGGCACCCATAGACAGACAGGCTCCTAGTTAATTTCCACAGATGGCTGATGTTCTGGCCCAACCTGGGTTTCTTCCTAACTGAATTCTCGGGAGGCAGCTTCAACTTGCTGCAGGCCTGTCCTTGGCTGAGCACCCACCACCCTCAGGGCCCAGGGTCAACAGGCGCCCTACGGATGGGCCTTGGGGGAGGTGGGGAGCCGTCTACTCTCCCCCACTCAATGGCCAGTGAGCCAGTAGTGAAAACAGTAACACATGTGATGCAGCGAAAGCACAAGGCAGCCCCACCCGCCAACCGACAGGCCTGGAGGGGCCGTGGATGGTGGATTTCTGTAGGAGGTGGGACATTCCTGCCCGGTGTGCGGAGGGGAGCTGAGACCGCCCCTGCAGGTAGAATCGGGAGGGGAACGAGTCTACAAACAAACAGCAAGAGACGGGTGGGAGGTGGAAATCAACTGACGGGGGGTGTGGAGGAACAGATGGGGCGTGTTCCCGACATCCCCGTCAAGAATGCTGTCATGGCTCCTGCATCCTTTCACAATGACCCTAGAGATCTGCCCTGCCTGATGGGCACATGCACGTGCACACGCACGCACGCACACACACACACACACATTCATCCATCCAACAGTAGAACTAGTGGTGCACTGGGCAGGAAAGCCCTACTGGAGAGGGAACTCGCAAGGCCAGGAGGGACAGCCCTGCCACCTTACCTGCCGTGAGGCCGTGGGCCCTGGGTCTGAATCAGCCTGGAGACCAGCCAGGCATCCCAGATAGAACATGACCCGTCACCGGCAGGCCCTGGGATTCTCAGACAATAGCTGGGAGTTCCCAGGACTGGGGCTTTCCGTATGGATGTCGTCCCAGCCTCCCATCTCAGCCCCTTGTTCCTACTAATTGATCTACTACCAAAGCCAAACAAGAATAAAACAGAATTCCCTAAAATTTTGAGGCCTTCGTGACAAAGGCTCTTTGAGATCAGTTTCAAGAGTGGTTTCTGGTGCCGGGCGTGGTGGCTCATGCCTGTAATCCCAGCACTCGGGAGGCAGAGACAGGAGGATCGCTGAGTTCCAGGTTTGCCTGGGCTGCATAGTGAGCTCAGGGCCAGTCTGAACGACAAAGCGAGACCCTGTCTCAAAAAATAAAAAGTAAAGTGGTTTCTGTGGGTGGGGCTCAGAATCAGGAGGAACCCCAAGTTTCCCGGACCTCATAGCCCTTCTGTTGATCTCTGTAATTCCATAGCTGTCCTCTTGTGAGGAGGTACGTGCCATGGAAGCAGGGCAGTCACCTTTCTGCTTCGCAAGATGGCCTGGGGTTCGCCTTCAGGGCCCCACACATGGAGGGCTGTCTGGATCCAAGCCACCCCAGGCCTAGTGAGCTGGCAGGCTGGGCTGCACCTTGGGAGGCACCCAAGGGAGCTAACTGCTGCTCAGGCTGTGAATAACGGAAGCCTCATCGCCCCCCCAGAGCTGCAGGGGAGGCAGCACCTGGCACAGGGTGACTAAGAGAGCAGGCCCAGGCAGGTGGCCAATGAGCGGGAACGGGGACACCTCCACGCTCCCACACAGGACCCGGGGCCTTGGGTCTCAGGTCTTCTGCCAAGTTCTAGGACTCCAGCTGAGAGTCCTTCCCCTCCCTTCCTCCCAACTGGGGCCGGCTTCCCCAAGTCGTCCCTACCTGCCCCAAGCCTCAGACCTTCCCTCACTCGCTTCCATGTCTCACGGATCACCAGAGACACATTCCATGTAGACTCGCTTGGAATCTTTATACCTTGATATATGTTCCCTTCGCAAAAGTCTCGAAAACCCTCCAGAGTACCACCACAGGGCAGAGGAAAGCGGCAACATGTTTTTGGATGACAATTTTGATAAAGACCTGCTTTCAGCCATCTCCCCCAGGAACTTCGCTTGTAGGTCTCTGCTAATCTGAGGTGAATATACTGGTCTTCTACCCTGAAGGTGAATATCCTTCCAATACAGTGAATCCTTGAGTTACATATGGCCTGACATGCAAAATACTTGGGTTATGACTGTAATTTTTAGTTTTAACTTATGACCAAAGTCTTGAGTTGTGACCCAAATGCTGGCCACTTGTGTTTCCAGATGGTGTCAGATATAGATCAGCCCTTACAGAGTTTTGGAAGGAACATTACAACCTCCTTTCTTGTATGAAGTTCAAAAATCCTGAGCCAATGTCTCCCAAGGAGACTGAGATCTGCCGGTATGCAGGAGAGAGATTTTTGAAAGCTGTGCAGAGGAGCCTGAGCTTCAGTGACCAACCTGAGTTCCAACCAGGCCTCAGGAAAGAACCGAGTTCGTAAGTGAAGGGTCCACTGTACCCTGGACCAAATTCTTATCTCTTCGTTCCTTTTCTACCCACCTTAGAGTCTGGCCAAGATCAACCTAAACTGGCTCATAGAAGCCTGGCAGGGTGACACATGTGCGATCACAGCACTCTGGGAGGCTGAGCTAGGGGGATCAAAAGTCCCAGCCTTAGGGCGACCCTGTCTCAAGATAGAAAAGAGCTGGGGTGTAGCTCAGTGCGAAGGCTCCAGGTTCAACTCCTAGTGCAACAAGCAAGCAAGAACAAAAGCAGAACAAGGAACACCCCACAGACACAAACAGGGTGACAGCAGGGACCAAAACTTGTTCTTCAAGAACATTGATCCAGGGACAATGTGCCATGCCCATCGTAGCTCATCTCCCAGCAGCCCAGCCTCAGGGCCACTGGGTGGCTCCTTTCAGTGTGACCTAGAAGACCAGGCTCCGACCTGGGGCCTGAAATTCCGCAGCGTGTACTCATCTGGCTCGAAAGACTGCAGTCTCGATCCCAGAAGCATCAAGGCAGCTGATAAAAAGAAAACAAACCCAAACACAAGTAGCCTAGGAGGTTGATCCTAGTCACATAGTCTGGAGCCCTCCTGGGATGTGTCTATGTCGGTGGGACCGGGGTCTGGGGACCGCTGGACCACGGCCTAGAATCACACCACACAAAACCCAGAATCTGTGACGCTAAACTGGGGTTGCTGCCTCAGGTTAGTGGCTCTGGGGGAAGGTGGCACGGGGAACAGCGGCGCCTGCTCTGGGCGGCTGGGGCTGAAGACCCGGGGACAGGCGTGCAAGGGGCGCCAAGGCCGCAGCTCAGGCCCTGAGATACCGGATGAAGCCTAGGAAGCCCGATCCACTCCCTCGAAGCAGCTGCATGACCTGAAGCAGGATGCAAGACGCCAGCCTGTGTTCCTCCATCTGAAGAATGGGCATCGTGTCTTTGTTTTCTTCCCAGTAGAGGGGATTGAACCCGTGGTCCTTGCACTGAGCTATACCCCCAAACTTTATTTCTATTTTCTTATTTATTTATTTTTTCAGTTTTTTGAGACAGGGCCTCGCTTTGTAGTTCAGGCTGGCCTTGAACTCACTATATAGCCCGGGCAAGACTCGAACTCACAGGGTCTCACTAAACCACTAAGTTGTCCAGGTTGGGTTTGAACCTGTGATCTTCCTGCTTCAGCCTCCCAGAGTACACCACCGTGCTGGCAGCAAAATCAATCTTCCCCCATCTCGCTGGGTGTGGGAGGCCTGGGTGGGGATCCTAAGGACATGATGGCCTATTGGGGGCGTTCCTTCTGTCCCTTCCCGGCGTGGGCTTTCCCTTCTCCAACTTTGGGGTTTGCCTCATTCCTAGCTCCCCTGAGTCTTTTTCTGTGTCCAGAAAGAAACTGTTCCTTCTGGCACCACACATGCCGCCCAGGGCTGGTCTCTGCTGACCCGTATGGGTGGCCGCAGTCTCTGCCTCCTGGACTCCCTGCCCCCAACCCAGAGCACTTCCCAGCAGTCTTGGCTTCTTGCAGCCGACTGGCTATGGGGAGCTATGGGACCCTGTTCCCTGCCACGTGGGGCTTCGTTAGTTAGATGCCTTCTAGTTCTGCCCCTGGCCTCCTGTGGTCCTGCCGACCTTGGTCCTCCCTGCAGAAGCTCGTCTGTCTTTGAAAGCTAGAAGAGGGCAGTGGCGTCACTGGGCCCTGCAGTCTGGAGCCAGCCTGTGCACCTGGAGGCCAGTGAGGAGCATCGCCCCCACCTGGGTTTGTTTACTCGGGAGACAGAGGCCTGGTCCCTGGCTGTCTGGAAAGTCACTGACTGCCCTGTGCATTGTTCCCTTTCCGGTGGAATTTCTGTCCTTAAGACTCAGTGCCAGCACCTCACAGTTCGGTTTCCTCCTGTCCAGACAGTGCTGGCCACTGGCCAGGAGCTCGGCCACGCATGGAGAGGCCAGGGCCCAGGACAGCGACAAGCTGAAGCAGGAGGCCGGAAGCAGCAGTCCCTCTGCCGTCGAGGTCCTGTCTAGGCCTGCAGTGTCCCCGAGGAAGGGTGTCCACTATGCTTGCGGTGGGCTGTGTGAGCCCCAGGGAGCGGCGTGGGGTGGACGGCAGGAGTTCCACACAGACGGGGACACAAGCAGCCACCTCGAGTTCGTACTTCCGGTGGTCTTATCCCTGGCTTTGTTTCAAGACCCTCCTGCCTCAAGAGAAGGCAGCGAGTGCAGACGGACAGGCTGAGCTGGGGACCAACTCGCAGAGCCAGCACCGGGCACGGGGCAGGTCTGCTCAGCACTGTGCCACCGTCTGCTCGTGGCACTTACTGGGGGCTTTGCAAGTGGTGGGAGGAAAAGAAGACAGAGAGAGAGAGAGAGAGAGAGAGAGAGCACAGGCCTCTCTACTCCTACCCAAAGCTAACTGAGGATCTTGGTCACAGGTCAGTTCCAAAAAAAAGTACACGTCAAATTCCTCTGGTGTTTTGAAAATATTTAGTTAGTTAGTTTTGGGTTTATTTGTTTATTTATTTATTTATTATTGAGCCAAAGTTTGGCTGTGTCGTTCAGGCTGCTCTTGAACTCCTGACGATCCTCCTGCCTCAGCCTCCTGAGTATGGGGATTATGGGCTTCTGTTACCACGCCCGGCTCCTGAGGTATTAAATGCCCTTCCTGGCTGGAGTAGAAGGTCGGGGAGTCCTCGGTGGAACCGTGACTGCCTCCTCTCTGCCACCTCAGCTCTCCCCCTCCTTCCTCCAGGGCCCCCCGGCAGGCAGGGCAGCGGGCACTTACTCGCCCTGCTGCCTCAGCCTTCCTCACACCATCGCGTTCACCGCTCCTGACACAGACAGGGTGCAGCACCCCAGGAAGGGGACGCGGAGGAGAGAGTGTCCCGGGACAGCGGGGAGAGCCCCTGCGGGATCTGTTTCGGAGTCCCCAGGCCCTGTGGGTCCTCCTCCCAGGGAGCCTGGCTGCCCCATGCCTTCTGTGCCAGACGAGGCCCAGACTTGCCTGCTCAGCCACGGGGGTCCCCCTAAGGGCCTGGTTAACTCTCCCTCTAGCGTATGAGCCCAGTTTCCACCTGCAGGACAACAAAGGCCCAAGAGAAGACACTATTTTTCTTCTCTTTCTAAACTGGAGATTGAACCCAGGGCCTTCGTACTGAGCTCCATTCCCATCCCCTTATTGTTTTTATTTTTTATTTATTTATTTTTTGGTGCTACCAGGGACCGAACTCGGGCCCTTGTCCTGCCAAAGTAGGTGCAGTACCACTTGAGCTAAATCCCCGGCCCTCCCCTTTTTATTTTTTGAGACAGGATCTCATGAAGTTGTTAAGGTTTCCAACTTACCATCCTCCTGCTTGGCTTATAGGTGCATATCACAATGGCTGGTTATGTTTAAAAAAGAAGAAGAAGAAGAAGAAGAAGACAATTTGAAAGTCACTGGGAATCTCCTGAGTGGTTTCTGTGCGTAAATAGAGCAGGGTACTTCCCGCAAGCTGTTCTGAGGAAGGAACAAAAGGCTGCCCCATCCTGCAGAAGAGGAGCCTGAGGCTCACCGGAGGAAGGGACCTCTGGCTTATGCTCAGGCCCTCAGTGTCCGTGGGAGTGAAGCCTGCACAACCAGTCAGGAAGACGCCCACAGCCAGGCTCATAAGTGGGCTGCACTGAGTGGGCAGCAGCGCACGGTGATCCTGGCTCTCCTGGTGCTGCCATCCTGCTCAGGGAGGGCTGCCTGAGGCCAGGCAAGGCGGCAGCAGTGTGGACTCTGGCAGTGATGGGCATGGGGTGGGGGTGGGGGTGGGGAAGGACACGGGAAACAGTAGAAGGAGGGAGCCAGGGGCAGGCAGTAGTAGGAAAGCCTTTCTGTGTGGCCGCCGGCCTGTGCCAGGTATAGTGTGCTGCTTTGGAGAGCGGTGAAAGCGTTAGGCCCTGAAGACAGGGACAAGACTGACCCTGGACATGCCAAAAGGTCCAGCGGCTCGTGCCAAGAAAGACCCCAACCGAGAATCCACTCTGCCATGTTGAAGGAGCAAGACAGTCACCCCGGGCCTCTAGGGCCACACAAGGGTCTCCCCTCCTGTCCCACATGGCCCCACAGCTGCAGAACCACACAGTGATTGTGGGGGGACTCGGGGCGCAGGCAGAGTCCACTGAGTTATGACGTGGAGAACAGCCAAGAGGGGCCGGGGTGACTCAGATAAGGAGACATCCGAGAGTCCTGCTCCCATATGGCAGGGAAGCCGAGAGGAAGGAATGGTTGGTGACTTGAGGACTTTGGGAGCCCCCCCGTGGCGAATTCCATCCGTAGTATGTCACCCAGATGCTTTCTCTGGAACCGCCGCCACCCACGGAGTCCCCACTGACCCTGGCCAGCATCTTTCTGGGCATCTGCCCAGCTCAAGAGAAAAGTCAAGTCCACAGCCAGGATCCCAATGGCAGCAAGATCTACTCTGAAGAGATGGGTGGGAGGGCCCAGGAAGATGGGACACTCACCGGGAGCAGGGGAGCAAGGGGAAAGGCTGCTCCCTCGGGGAGGACGCAGGTGGAATTGGGGACGTGTTCTGCCCTTGCTCTGCCTCACTTTGTGCCTCACCCCAAGGCCCGCCTCGTCAATACCACTGCCCGTGCTTCTTTACACAGCAGGAGGAAGCCTCCTCTCCACACTCCGCGGTCCCTGAGGATCCATCCCGACACCCGCAGCAAATAGGGAATCTTGTGCTTTTTTATAATTATTTCTTTTCCTTTTTTTCGAAACTGGTTTTCTGTGACAGGGCCTCCCTGTGTAGTTCAGACTGGCCTTGAACTCACTATGTAATGCGAATTCAAGACTAGCCTCGAACTTGAGACAGTCTTCCTGCCTTAGCCTCCCTGGTGCTGGGATTACAGGCACGAGCCAACACACCCAGCTTGGCCTTTTTCTGATTGTGTTACGAGCATCGATCTCTTGTCCCCGGGGTGTTCTTTCCAGGGAGGGAAGAGTTTCTGTCTGTTTCCCCACATCACACTACAGGCACTGATTGCCAAGGACTCCTTGGTCACATCGGAGAAGCCAAGATTCCTACACCAGCCAGGGCAAAATAAGAACAGGATGTGTCCAAAGAGAACTGTAAAGGAGATTTAGGAATGTAGAGAACGCGGAACTAGCTATGGTAATGATGAAGGAAAGTGAATCAGAGCCGGACAATCTAGACGCTTGGATGCCTGGACGCAGAGAAGTAGGCAGGGGGACAGAATCCAGCCAGAGGTGCCCTGCAGGCTGCATCACATCACCGGCTCACACAGTCGAGCTCTGGGCTCACCCAGACGTCACGTGATTCACCCTTCCCGTCCACCCAGCTTCCTCTCGGTGACCATCGGGGCCCCTTGGAGCTTGGTTCTTGCTTTAGCTTTATGAGGGTCATCCGTAGTCACTGGATGCAGACCTGGTGAAAGGCCAGCTCCAGATGCCACCAGAAAATGAGGGCACAAAGGCATGTTGGTGGCCATAACAAGTTTAAACACAGAAATGGCCATTAAATAAGGGAAGGTACAAGTGTGTAAGAGTGGTTAAAGTGATCTAGAGTACTACGGGGAATCAGCAGAAGATAGGAAATGGCACGAGCCTGTAGTCTTAGCCCTCTGGGAGGCTGAGGCGGGAAGCTTGATCAAATTAGTGACCCAGCAAGACCCCGTTTCAAAATAATAAAATATAATAAGAGTTGGGGATATAGCTCAGTACAAAGTCCCTGAGTTCAATCCACAGTGAGCGAGAGGAGGCGCTGGCCATGTGCAGTGGTACACACCTATAATCCTTGCTATTCAGGAGGCTGACACAGGAGGGTCTTAAATTTAAACCCATTCTGGGAAATTTAGCGCTCCTCAAAATAAAAATGGGAAAAGGAAAAGGAATGTAGCTCAGTGATTGAGAATCCCTGGATACTGGATTCGATTCCCAGTACCAAAAGGAAAAAGTGAATAAAAGAAAAAAGATGCCTGAGATATAGGAGAGCATTCTCCTGGCATCTCCAAAGCCCTGGGTTAAATCCCTAGCACTGCAAAAGAGAAAGAGAGAGAGAAAGGAGGAAAGAGAGGGGAAAAGGGAAGGGGAAAGAAGGAAAATAAAGGAAACTGGGATTCAATAAAAGTTTAGTTCTGCCTTAAAAATGCAGTCAGCACCAGGCGTGGTGGCTCATACCTGTAATCCCAATACTTGGGAGGCAGAGGCAGGAGGATTACTGAGTTCAAGTCTTGCCTGGGCTACATAGTGAGCTCAGGGCCAGCCTGAACTACAAAGTGAGACCCTGTCTCAAAAAAAAAAAAATACAGTCAGCTATATTCCCAGCACTAGGGAAGCTAAGGCAGGATGATTGGTAGTTAGGCCAGCAGGGAATACAGAGCAAGCCTCAGTCCAGCCTGGAGATGGAAGGAAACAAGAGAAAGGAGAAGGGAAGGGGAAGTGAAAAAGTTCAAGATGCCACAGGCATATTTTTTGTTCGGTTTGTTTTTCTTTCTTTCTTTCATACTGGGATAGAATTGGGGACCTGGCACTTGCCAGGCAGGTGTCAGAACCACTGAGCTAAATTCCCAGCCCTTTGTTTTGTTTTTCTAAGACAAGGTCTCGCTCTGTAGTTCAGGCTGGCTTTGAACTCACTATGTAACCCAGGCTGGCCTCAAACTCCCAGGGATCCTCCTGCCTCAATCTCCTGAGTGCTGGGATTATAGGCGTGAGCCAATACACCTAGCCACTGTATGTTTGTGCACCAATATCCCATGGTGAATATATTTATTATGTATGGCCAACATAATAACAAAATTTTTTTCAAAGATGGAAGAACCAAAGCAATACATAGTAAGCAACTGATTCCTGCCTGGAGGCCGGGCTTCCTGACCCACAGCCGCCATTCTCCTCCCATGACTCCATTGCTGTGTGGATATAAGCACAACCCTTGGCCTCTCTGAACATCAGGAGTGGGTTGAAGGATTCTCGCTGCCTTCCCTGCACTGAAAGTAGCATACATACCATGGAGAACAGAGGGACAAGGTGCTAGAGAGACGGAGACTGGGAAGTCAGGTTTGGAGCCGCTCAGAGAAAGAGGCAGCTGACAGGCCGGGGCTGCCTCGTCCTGGGCCATGATCTTGAGGAACAGAAGCGGACACACAGGCCACTCATCCCTCTGCTCCTGGAGAGGGCAGAGCAGCCTGCTCCAACACAGGCTATTTTGAGTGTTTGTTGTTTGGAGAGCCACCAGGCCAGAAATAGTCCTGGGAGTTAGCAGGACTTTGCCTCCTCCCACCCCCAGTTCTCTCAGGGACGCCACGGAGCACGCAGCACGGAGCACCGAGCATGGAGGGGCCGCCCGACATTCCAGCGAGCCTGTGTAACAGATGGAACCCGGCTCTCTTCCCACAGGAAGGGCTCCGGGAGCAAAGCCTTTGCTTGTAAAAGGGATTCTGGAAGGGAAAGAGGGATTGAGTCAGAGAGCTGAAAAGAGGGAGTGGAGGAGTGGGAAGAGATATCTTCTAAGAAAGAAGAAGAGACTGGAAGAAAAGAAAGGGAACCAGGAAGAGGAAGTCCCTGAGGGACAAAGGAAAGTGAAAAAGAGTGGGGGGAGCCAGAGGCTGGGTGGGGAAAGCAAGAGCAAAAAGAGGAAGAGCAGAAAGGCAGAAAGGCAAATGGTATAAATGGTTACAGAGCGTTGGGGTTTCGGGAGAACTGTGGCTCCAGGCCCCCATGCCTACGTGAGGGCAGGGGGCGAGGACAGGGACAATCATGGAAAATGTGCGTCTGGTCCAGTCACGAGCCACCTGCCAAGGGGCAGATGGAGACGTTTTTCCCAGCTGGTTAGACCTGGAACTTCCCCAGAAATCCACAGCCTGTAACTCATCCTCTTATCTCTGACCCTCCGGAAGTCAGAGATCCAGTTATTTCGAAAGCAAGGACTTTTCTCACTCTCTGCCCATCTGACCCCTCACCACGGCCACAGCTCCGCAGAGGGAACTGGATCAAAGCTGCGTGGGGCGTAGGGGGGAAAGGGAAAGTGACAACCCGACGAGTCAGGCTAGATTCTGAGAAGGGTGTGCCAGGGAGGTCTTCGGAGGAGTGAGCCCTGGGAGCCCACAGGAGGCTGTACCCTGTGCGTGACACCCAGCATGTCTGCATCTCCCAGGGTGGACAAGATGTGAACGGGAATAGCAGGAACCACGGACAAGTCTGGCTTCTAGATCACTGGCAGCCCCGACTCAGAGTCAGAGCAACGTCAGACATTGGGCACGGTGTGGGAAGCAGACCCTGCTGGAGGAGACTTTTCAGGCCTGGAGATCTGCACTGGGTGCTGCACCAACTAGCAGCTGCGAGATCTGCACTATGCCAAACAGTGCTGCCCAGCTCCCAAGATGCTCTGCGACCTCTGGATCGCTGCACTGGGATGCCTGACTGGGAAGGTGAACGACTTCTGACTTGGCCCCCTGACCTCTGTTCCTCAAGTTGGCAACATGTTGTTTTCCTTCCTGTTCCTGTGTAGGTTCGGACTAAATTCTAATAGAGTTAATTAAGTGTGTGCTAGTTGACATCCTTCTCCTGTTTGTGTACTGCTTTCCCAAATGCTTTGTTCCTGTTTTTCTTCCCCTATAAGATAAAATGTAACCATTTTTGAGGCCATGTTGGCCCTCTGAAAAACTATAAATACAACCTGCTCAATAAACGTGTGCCTGCTCAGTATTGACTGAGAGGTCCTCCCGAACCCATTTTCCTGTCTTCTTCTTTTCTTAATCCGCGCCCCTCAACTTCACGACCCCGCTGTTTTGTCCGGCTGGCTCCGGCAGCACAGGACCCCTTTTTGCTTCTGTCCCTAATAAACACCTGCCAGCTGTCGGCAGGTTGACCCAATTTTGGAAAAGTCCCCTTCGTAAGTCAACCCTTTCTTGTTGCCAAAGGAAAACGCATCCCCCAGCCACAATCAGGATATACAGCTGTTCCCTATACCTGTACCTCAGCTCAAAGCGACTTCTTGGAGTGGCAAATGGCATTGGGTCTGTGAGTGGGGGTGGAATTGGTCTCTGCCAGGCCTGGCCCCAGCCATGCACAGAAAACAGCGGGGACCTCTATGGTGGAGGCCTGGACAGGTGTAGGGCTGAGAGACAGAGGAGAGGAGGGGGCAGCTAATGCACCAGAGGGACCAGGGCTGGGCTCCCAGGGGGCCGCTTGTAGCTGCAGCAACTCTCACCACTCATCGGAATCCTTGGGTGTAGGAAACAGGGGAAGGGAATGTAACTAGAACCTTTGCATTAGGCTCTAATCTCCTGTGAGTCGATGGCACACAGTGAAATAATAACTAGGTAGAAATGAGGCTTAGAGAAGCTGAGGTTGGGCCTGATCCATGCTACTCTGGGTAGCAAAAAACCCCAGGGCCCAGCCTGCCACACCTTTTATCCAGCACCTCTAGAATAACACAATGTAACAAAGACTCAGAGGGCAGAGCAATGGAGTAGTTCCATAACAGCATGTGGGACGGCATCAGAGTCCTTGTTCTCACCAGAGGTGAAGGTAAGTCCAAAGTCCGTAGGCAGAAAGGCCTGGTTGACCTTCCAATTATTTCCCCCAAACAGGATTGTTTGAAACATAGTTAAGTCCAAAGTCTGTCTGCAGGAAGGCCTGGTCAGTTTTGACCTTCCAATTACTTCTCCCAGACAGGCTTGGGCACCGGCACTTCCAGCCTAGACTCCCAGATGCTCCTCTGAGTCCTAAGGGTGGAGGTCAAGGCACATGGGACATTTCCGCGGACTCCTACTTATGTCTTCTTTCTGCCTTGGAGAGATCAGGGCAGCTGACTCTTCCTTGCCACTAACCACCTTCTCAGCTTCCAAACCACAGCTGAGAAAAGGAAGGAGACACGAACAGGAGGAGCTGTTCTCTAACTTGCCCGTGATCCTAACTTTCCGACAGGTTACCCCGCTTTCCTGACCCCCCCCACCTGATGAGAAAGCTGCTCAGCTGTGCTGCTCCGTGGTTGCCCTTGGTAGCTATTTACTGAAAACTCCAAAACAAATATCCCCACACTACCATCCGCCCACCTAAGCTTCCCATGACTCTATTATTAGCTGTTTCTATGGAAACCGGCCACCATAGAATCCCATCACCTACACAGAGTATGACAGTGTACTAACCCCAAGGCCAAGTGTACCATCTCCAGGCCACAGAACTCCCCAGCCACCCTTCTAAAACCCACCATGAATCGACACTGCTTCTTCCTAGCCCTTCTCCCGTGACTCTACATACCAGGGCCTGTGCCTGGGCAGGAGGGTAAGGGAGAAAGAGGCCCTTCCCGCCAGCTACACAGCTCAAAGGAACAAATTAAACCCGTTTCACTCCTACCTCCTAATTCTCCGCCCAGGCTGTACCTTGGTGACCCAGGTCCCTTGCAGCCACCTCCACCCACCCAGCACGCCTCAAACCCCAGTGGGCCAGACAGGGTTGTTGACACAAGGCGAGCCCTCAGGGCCCTCGAGAAAGTCTGGGCACAGCACGTGGGGAGTCAGCCATGCATCACAGGAGCACAGCAGGCGCAGGGTGGGCACGAAAGCACCTAGAGGTCTTGGTCTAGCCAAGCCAAGCCAAGCCGGTCAGAGTCCAGATAGTTTCAGGGTGCGTTGCACACCCTGCTGGCTACCAGGCTCCGACCCAAATGGGAGGAACATATTTTCCAGGAGGTTGCTTGGGGCATAGGACAGGACACTGGAGAAAAGCTCTATCGGATCATTAGCATCTTTGATAACTCAAGTTCTCTGTTTTTCCAGAGGAAGAGAGGAAAACCATGAGCTGTTTTCCCCCAAGCTAAGCCCCAGGATAGGCCGTTCCAAACACCAGGCACTGTGGGGCTATTGGGTACTGCCAGAAATCACATTGGCAGAACATCGGAAGAGACAGGGCACAGGCAGAGGGTGGTCAAATCAAAGCAGGCCCCTGGCCAAGGCAACCAAGGTTTGCCCAGTTGCTCCCAAGCCCTTGAACACACACACTTGCAGAGAGGCACGAGCACACGCGCACACACACGCCCCAGCAAGTCCGGGAGAGGGAGGTGCTGAGGCGGCCTTCCAGAGCCAGAAAGTGGGAGGGGCAGGGCATGAATTCATCGGCTTCCTGCTCACATCTGGTATAAAGGGAGGCAGCAGCCTAGGAGGGACACAGCAGCGCCTGAGCTGTGCCTGGCTTCAGGACCCAAAGCCCTGCTGTCCAGGACAGCCACACCCCCGCCGCCAGCAGCCCAGAGCCACAGCTCCTTGCTGTCGGGCCTGACAAACCGCCCTTCACAGGCACCTTCGAGGACATCAGGTAAGACAAGCAAACGCCTCTCTTTCTGGAGCTTGCAGCGTTTCGCTGTCTCCTCCATCCACAGCCTCACTTTCTGTTTTCTCTCCCCGGAGCCCCAAAGCCTTGATCTGTAATAGCAGGGCCACACTGGAGCTGGGGAAGGTAGTCAGGCCCCTCTGTCCACCCATCACCCAGACTCTCTCTGTCCCTTTCCAGCAAGACCTGTCCCTGGTTCTCCCGCTCAGGAGAGGGCCTTTCAGCTGCTCGTTTGAGTGAAACAGTAGTTTGGGGTGTGTGGCAAGAGGACTGAAAAGAAAAGCACCACGCACTACAACATAGCATCCCGGTCCCCTGGAGGAGAAGGGAGATACGCCTGGTTATTCTTCCAAGATTCCTGCAGGGAAAGATGGGCCGCTGACTCCCTGGGGCTGACTGAGATAGCATCAGAGGGAAGCCGGTGGGAAGGGCTCAGCATCCCATCCTGGGCAAATCTCTTAGAATCTAAGTTTACCCTGCTCGTGAGTCACCTGCTAGCGGCGAGCTGGGATGCTGGAGATGCCTGCTGAGCATCCCCCAGAACTCTCTCACCAGATCCTCTTCCGCTCTCCTAGGATGCGGGTGTCTCCGGTGCTTGCCTGCCTCGCCCTAGGCCTGGCCCTTGTCTTGGAGGCAGGGTCCAGCTCGCACCCCCGGGAGTCCCAGGTGGCCCAGCTGGCCACAGACTTTGGGGTGAAGATGTTCCAGAAGGTGGTTCAGGACTCCAAGGACAGCAACGTGGTTTTCTCACCCTTCGGGGTGGCCTCGGTACTAACCATGCTGCAGGCGACAACAGGCGGAGAAACCCGGAAGCAGCTTGAAGCAGCATTGGGATTCAACATCGACGGTGAGTGTCAGGGCAGGCGGGGAGGAGGCTGTCTCCAGCGGCTGGGACAGGCTGGGCCCGGCTCTACGGCTGCAGTACCAGGCCAGCCCGTCCCCCGCATCACACCTTCGATCTGCCAGGGTACACAGGCCAGTGGATTTGCCGCTCACTTTATTGACTGTGGACTCTAAATCTTCTAAACCTGACTTTCTTAATCTGCAGAAAGGCATGACGAAAGTGCCCGCCACGTAAAGCTGTATGAGTACTACCTGGAATTGTGCATGTGAAATGATCAGCACAGCCATTATTACAAATTTAGGGTCTGTAATTTGAGAACAAACAGGCAGGGTGGCTCATGCCTGTAATCCCCTGTAAACTCAGAAGGCTGAGGCAGGAGGGTGGCTTCAAGTTTGAGGCTAGGCTGAACTACTTGTCAAAATCCCATCTCAAAAACAACTGTACGTAATAGTAAGAAGAACAGAGAAAAACATTCTAACCCAAAGAAGAGCTTAGGACCTGAAACTTGGGAGGAAGAAGCAGATGTAGGAAGAGATGAAGGTTCAGAGCGAGCCTGATGGGCCTTGTCCTTCTCACTTGCCAACAGAGAAAGGTGTGGCCCGTGGACACCGGCAAATGTACAGGGAGCTCCTGGGGCCCAACAAGGATGAAGTCAGCATCACCGACGCCATCTTCATTCAGAGGGACCTGAAGCTGCTCAAGGGCTTCATGCCCTACTTCTTCAGGCTCTTCCGGACCACAGTCAAGCAGGTGGACTTCATGGAGGGGGAGAGAGCCAGGTTCATCATCAACGACTGGGTGAAGACACACACCAAAGGTGAGAGTGGCGGAAGGCCCCAGGCCACAGAGGGAGGGAGTTTGGAAACAGTTCTCTTCCCTGGACCCTCCCTTCCACCTTCTGTTTCTTGGCCCATAAAGCCAAGAGCTTTAAGAACCAAAGAATTTAGTTAGGGGTGGTGGTGTGCACCTATAATCCCACCTCTCTAGGAGGCTGAGGCAGGAAGACCAAAAGTTTCAGCTCTTCCTGTGCGATTTAGTGACTTCAGGATATACCATCTCAAAATATAAGTAAAAGGGGCTGAAGATTTAGCTCAGTGGTTACAGCACCAGCCTTATAAATACAAGGTCATGAGTTCAATCCCTGGTATATATATAAAACAAGAAAAAGTAGAAAAGAGCTGTGGATGTAGCTCAGCGTGAAGGCCTTAGGTTCCATTCCCAGCAACAAAAACAAAAAGAAGTATTGTACTGAGCCATGCACAGTGGTGCACACCCATAATCCCAGCACTTGGGAGGCTGAGGCAGGAAGACTGCTATTAGTTCAAGGTCGATCTAGGCTCTATAGTGAGTTCAAGGCCATACTGAACTACATGGTGAGACCGTATCTCAAACAAAACAAAATGAACATCTTTAAAGCATTTTGCTATTTAAAAAATGTTATAAAATAATTAAGGACAGTAATAACTGAGACATGGACAGATCCTCATGACAATTTAGACAACTCAGTATATTTAGCAAAACTCCTGTCTCAAAAGAAAATTTAAAGGGGGCTGGGAACATAGCTCAGTGTGAAAGACCCCAGTTTTAGTCCCCAGGAAAACACACACACACACACACACACACATACACACAGAGCAGCTTGGTGGGGGACAAAGCAAAACTGAAGTTTCCAGTCGTGACCCTGGAGAGGATTTCATGGCCAAAAGAGTGCCATGTGCTGGAAGATTTCCTGAGTTTCTCAGAAAGATAGAACAAATGGCAAACAGCTAGACTGGTCTATATTTAAAACCCTGTGGCAACTAGGCGTGGTGTGGCACTCCCATAATTTTAGCAATCTGGGAGGCTGAGGCAGGAGGATCCCAAGTTAATGCCCAGCTCAGACAATTTAGTGAGCTCCTATCTCAAAATTAATTGAAAAAGGCCTGGAGATGTAGCTTGGTGTAAAAGCCTAGGTTCCACCCCCAGGACTAAGTCAACCAATCAATTCCCATCTGGCCTCTGGCTCTCATCAGCATACATCCACTTGAGGGCTGGGAGCTGAAGAGGCTTCCAAAGCACCTCACCTCCCGATCCTGGGATTTCCTCTAGGCATGATCAGTGACCTGCTTGCCAAAGGGGCTGTGGACACCCTGACGCGCCTGGTGCTGGTGAACGCACTGTACTTCAAAGGCCAGTGGAAACTGCCCTTCCCAGAGGCTGCAACCCGGTCCCGCCCCTTCCACAAGCTGAATGGCAGCACTGTCTCGGTCCCCATGATGGTGCAGACCAGCAAGTTCAACACCAGTGAGTACAAGACCCTTCCCCCATCTCGCAAGGCGGCCTCATCCCTGGGCTGCCCAGGGACCCCGCTGACGTGTCACCTTTGAAGGAGGAAGATCACAGGGAGGGTTCCCCTCTGACCTTTAGCACCCCAGTGCTGACAAAGATTTCCTCCACGGGAGGCCTTGGGGTAATGACAGCAGAAGAGAGGGGCAGTCTGTGCTGCCGGAAGAGGCTGAATCCGGAAATCCCCTCAGCCCATTCCTGGCCGATGCTTGCCCGTGTCTCCTTTTCTGTGATCATCTGTGGTCAGAGAGTCCTGCTGGGGAAGGCCTATGTGGAAGACCAGATTGTAGGGCATCGGGATTGGAAAGAATTAGTGGCTGGGTATAGGGTCAAGAAAACCTGGAGAAAGAAATAGACCTAGAGACAGCGAGAGAGAGACGGGGGGCGGGGGGGTGGTCTGGGCATGGAGCTCAGAGGTAGAGCTCTGACCTAGCGTAGTCCTGAGTTCAAGCCACAGTGCTGCAGAAGCAAACGTCACGGTAAACATTTGACATTTGAACGGGGCAGTGGTGGAGGAGTCCCAGGGGCCAGAATGGAGAGCTTGGCTTCCACAAGGAGTGAAGATGAAAACCCAGTGCTGAGACAGAAGCCACAACCGTGGGAGCCATTTCCCAGGAGCCATCTTGGTTTCTTCACAGTGGAGTCCCTCACCCCTGACGGCCACTACTATGACGTAGTGGAGCTGCCCTACCACGGGGACACCCTCAGCATGTTCGTCGCTGCTCCCTACAAAAAAACGGTGCCTCTGTCTGCCATCACCAACATCCTGGATGCCAACCTCATCCGCCAGTGGAAAGCCAACATGACCAGACGGACCCGCCTGCTGGTGCTGCCCAAGTAAGCCAGCCCCTGGCCTCCCGTCATCCTACCGATGCCTCTGTTCCGCCTTCTCCTGGTTCACTGCCCCTGTGTTGAGTTTCCCAGATCTGTTGCTGGCAGGGCCGGGATGCGTGTGGGAGGTTGACAGGAAACACCAGCCTGGGTTTGATGACAACTCGGCATCGTGCCCTGCCTGCTCCCGCGCAAGGCCAGGGGAGCCATCCTCTCCACCGTGTCCCCGCCCCGACCATCCCCAGAATGCCAGGGAGCACCAGCCCGGCTAGCGGAGCTGTTGAAATGATGGAAAAGGAGGAGGCTGAATCGGCCTCCAGGCATTTCTGAATGTCCTGTGTTTCCACATCCACCCTCTGGAGCCAACATCCAAACAGTGGAACAAAAGAAATCACTACCAAGATGCGACAGGCCAGAGGACAGCTTCTGGCTGTGGTCCCAAGAGCAGTTTTTTTTTTTTGTCAAGCCTTCTGCACAAGCAAAAGGGGTGGAGAAGGCTGTGGCTGGGTAATTGCGAGGATCTCCCGCCAGACTTGGGAAAGAGGAGAATTTAATTGCTTAGCTGGCTGCTCAAATTCCCTTTCTCACAAGAATGAGGTAATTAGGCACACCCTTGTAGGGAGCAGAGGGCCCCCAAAGCTTCATTGCTGGAGGATCAGTGCTTAGAAACCATCTACAGCCAGGTATGATGGTGTATGCTGGTAATCCCAGCACTGGGGAAGCTGAGGCAGGAGGGTCCCTATGAGTTTGAGGCCAGCCTGGGCTGCATAGTGAGACCCTGTCTCAAAAAAAAAAAAAAAAGCAACACAATCTACAAATTATTGTTTACCAATCCCTGTAGCATTTACTCTTCCTATCCTGCCCTCAATTGGGACTGAATAGAATTATATGGCAGATACTCCCTTATTTGAGAAAAACCAGCCACAGGTTTGAGGCAGGTGGAGAGATGGAAGAAATATATTCATTAGTATTAGAAGCTTCGAGCAAAGTGGCTGCAGACAGATCTCCCCCTGCCTGGGAGCCGGGCTCCAGCTGCCTCCTGCCGCCCGACAGGTTCTCCCTGGAGTCGGAGCTGGACCTGAGGAAGCCCCTGGAGAACCTGGGGGTGACGGACATGTTCAGGTCGAGCCGGGCGGACTTCACACGGCTCTCAGGTGAGAGACGGTCCCTGCCGCGCCCCTAGCCCACCCGCTGTGGGCTCCCAGAGCCCGGCGGGCTCTCTGAGAGTGATGACTGACCCACCCTTGCGTCCGCCCCTGTTTCAGACCAAGAGCTCCTGTACGTGTCGCAGGCGCTGCAGAAGGTAAAGATCGAGGTGAATGAGAACGGCTCCGTGGCGTCCTCCTCCACGGGTGAGTCCTGCTCACTGAGGCTGCCCGGTCCGAGCTCAAGGCTTCCAGGGGAGGCCAATACCTGGCACCTCCATGGCCCTGGAGGGGAGCCAGCCCCAACCCCAGAAGGGGTCCTGCTCCGCGCCTGCCTCTCTCCCCAAGCGTGATACCTGTAAGGGCAGGAAATGGCCCCTCTGTCACCTGTTCCTCAGCCTGGAATAGGGACATGCTGACCCTAGAGCCTTCTTCCCTCACCTATAAAATCACCACCCATAAGCCCATGCATGGTGCTACACACCTGTAATCCCAGCACTCTGGGAGGCTGAGGCAGGAAGATCTCAAGTTCAAACCCACCCTAGGCAATTTAGAAAGACCTGTCTCCAAATAAAAACAAATAAAAGGCT
This sequence comes from Thryonomys swinderianus, assembly GCA_004025085.1. Taxonomy (NCBI): domain Eukaryota; kingdom Metazoa; phylum Chordata; class Mammalia; order Rodentia; family Thryonomyidae; genus Thryonomys; species Thryonomys swinderianus. The sequence goes on from PVIC010028938.1 coordinate 19,987, forward strand.
GAGGCTATAGTTCAGTAGGAAGGTGCTGGGTTCAGTGCCCAGTGGTGAAGAAACAGCACCCTTCACGCCAAGAAAAGTCTGAACTGGTCCCACAACCGGGATTTCAATTTAAGGATCTTCCTTACCAACGCAGTTTTAGATAAGCGAGTCATTTGTGAATGAACAGCTAAGAGGTCTTGACCAAACTCCTGGAGGAAACCAGGCACCATAGGACGTCCCTGAACTTCTAAGGCTCATGTTCAGGAGGACAAAGAAGCCCCTAAAATTTGTGCCCCGATATCATCAGATGGGAGGTTGGCGTCACCAGGTCCCTTGGGCTCAACCCAGGCACTGGCCCTTATGTTCCCCTCGCCTAAGACATCGTCCCTTCTCTCCCAGCCGTTGTTGTCTCAGCCCGCATGGCCCCTGAGGAGATTATCTTGGACAGACCCTTCCTCTTCGTGGTCCGCCACAATCCCACAGGTAAGCCCCGAGCCCCAGCATTCCCTGTCCCCCACCAGGCCAACAGACAGTTAGGTCGGCAGACAGGTGTGATGCCCCTCAAGTCCCAGTGGTTTCTGGGTAAAGACTCAGGAACTGGGTCCCTCTTTTGTCTTCAGAGAAGGCAGCCTGCTGGGCGTGGTGGCTCACGCCTGTCATCCCAGCACTCAGGAGGCAGAGGCAGGAGGATTGCTGAGGGCAAGGCTTGCCTGAGCCACATAGTGAGCTCAGGGCCAGACTGAACTACAAAGCGAGCCACACACACACACACACACACACACACAGAGCCAGTTATTGTTGCCTGTGAAGTTCTACAGTCCTGACTTAGTCACTGAGAAGCCGTGACTTCAGACAACCACTCGTCTTCTCGGAGCTGTTCCTCCATAAACACTGAGCTCCCCGTCTCACCTCGTGTAATTCTGTCACCCACAGGGACAATCATTTTCATGGGCCAAGTGACGGAGCCCTGATCACTAGAATAGAAGCCTGCACCTGGGACAAAACTGGAGCTGGATCGGAGAAGAAATTTTGTTCTAATGACTCCTGGCAGAGAAAGAGAAGCCATTTGCTTTTTTCCCTCCATGGTAAATCTTTCCATTCGGCCTCCTAGGCCTCAGCCTGCGTGGGGAGAGCTTGGGGACCCCCAGGGAGACCCCTGGAGCAGGCAGATCTCCAGCCCAGGCTGCAGGAGCTGCAGAGCCTCTGGCAGATGCATCTACCCATCTCTCTGCGATGTGGGTCTTCAGACCTGGCCCCCCCGCCCCGGAGGCCCCAGCAGACTGGAACCGCGGAGCTTGTGCACATACTTGGTGGGAACTCGCTGCTGTCTTCCCTGCCCTGTCTGCCAGGGCAGCGGAGGCTGGCGACAGGCTGAAGAAGGCCGATGGAGGGGCGCTCCTTCACCTCAGCATCCACCCTGACACTGACCGCCGCCTCCCCCCGACCCCGAAACAGTGTGCAGATGTCACTCTAGAGTGTAGGTGATTGTTTACTCAAAGAAGCAGGGTTTTGCTTCCCAAAAACTTGATTTCTGCAGGAATAGAAGAAGAAAGATCAGATGTATGCCTGGTTGTTCACCCAATCTCCTGGTAGGGAAGGTGGAAAGCCAGGGGTGTGCTTGAATATTTATCAATCCTTACCTTTGTGTGCTTGTTAGAGAGAGAGAGATGATTATTAAGGAAAAAAAGTGTTATTTAAGCTTAGGGATAGTGTTCTTTTGTGGTTTGTGTGACCACATCTCAGGAGTTCATTCAGCTCTCCAACCTCGGACTCCCCCCCACACTGTGCAGGCGTGACGGGCCCCATACTGCCACCTGGTGGCTGCCTCGGTCCCGTGGCTCCTCTTCTTTGTTTCCACTCCATGACCAAGGGCCCCTGCCAAAGTGATCCAGCCACGGCCCACGTTAGGGACCAAAAAGATGGGGTGGGTGACATGACAGGCCCTTGAGTGGGGACAAAGTGATTTAAAATGTTTCCAATATATTTAGAGCAGAAATGTAAGGGGCTGCGTGACCTACCCGGACAGAACTTTCCCCAATTACAGGGTGACTCACAGCCGCAGTGGTGAGTCACTTCGGTGTGTCATTTCCGGCTGCTGTGTGGGAGCAGTGGACACGTGAGGGGGGTGACAGAGACAGCCAGCTCGGACTTCAGCACCTTGGTAGATAATCTTTTTGAAACCCTCCTAGCTGAAGGCTTACGGAAGAACTGCATGGGGATGTGAAATTAATGTAACCTAACAGAAGTCTGGTCACCCCACCTTGTTCTCCACTGGAAAATCTTCATACGTCGTTTTTGTTGTCGTTGTTTGTCTGGTTCCTTTTTTCCTTTTTTCATGATGCACTGAACAATGACAGCCACCCGCAGCACTTGTAGGGGTCCCTCAACGTGGGGTCGAATTGTTCTTGAAATTGTGTCAAACTATTTACATTTTCACTTTTGATATATAAATTAAAATGTATTTTTAAAAATAATAAAATAAATACAAAGCATATGCCAAACATTCCCTGTCCTTACCTTCTGTGTTCTGTATGGTGCCGAGAATCAAACCCTGTTGGTTTGTGGGATCGTTGAGACATATTGGCCTGTAGCCCAGCTGTGGAGGGCCGCTGTGGGTGAGTCCCTAAGATGAGGATCACGAACCTGCAACACGCCCCGAGGGCAGGCACACTGTGGGGACTCCTTTCTCCCTTGGGAATCTCTTTAAAGAGGAAAGAGAGGGGGCCGGAGGGTTAGCTCAGTGGTTCCGGCGCCTGCCTCGCAAGCGTAAGGACCTGAGTTCGATCCCCAGTTACCACATATAATGCTGGGCGTGGTGGCTCACGCCTGTAATCCCAGCACTCGGGAGGCAGAGACAGGAGGATTGCTGAGTTCGCGGCGGCTTGCCTGGGCACCATAGTGAGCTCAGGGCCAGCCTG
>PVIC010028939.1:0-22834 GCA_004025085.1 Thryonomys swinderianus
CCCCTTTCTTTGTTTTCTGAACTAAAACTTCAGTTTTCAGCCTTGAATGTAGCTCTGGCACTTTGCATTGAGTAAGTGGGTATTGCATTGTCGTATGCACTCTTAGTGTCTCAAAGGTTCAGCACCACCGATCTAGGGCATGAAAAATAAAAATATTTTGGAAGCAAGAATTTGGGCATAAAATGAGTTTTATTGTAACAATGTAGGGAAGTCTGTATTAACAAGGAGACACAAGGGAGCCAATCAGAGGTGACCAACATGGCTGAACAGAGGAAGAGTTTCATGTGAAACTCACAGAAACAAAGGTACTTGGAAGAAGGGGAGGGACAAATACCCTGATACAAAACAAATCAATTTGAAAGCAGAGACTTGTAGATTTGAACAAGACACACACCCAGGAATTTAAGAGGGAAAGTGGTTCAGCAGGGTGGCTCAGGGACCCTCCACCCTCACTCATCACGGGAACAGCCATTCTGAGAGCTCCCCTGCAGTGGACGGGATACAAGCACCCAGCAGTCTAACCTCACAGGATAGACGTGGGCCTTTTCTGTCAACTGCTCCTCTCTGAACAGAGGAGGCTGCAGCCTGGCAACGTTTTCACAAGGGCACAACGCGGTGAGTTATCAGGGATAGGAGAGGCTCCCTCCCAACCGGCCTAACCTTAGACTACAGAGAATAAACACGTGAGCACTTCCTGTCTAGGGAGTCTTCAGGAGTGGTCCGAGGCACACCCGAGCTACTTCCGGAGACTTCGTTATCACAGGACATCCAAGACATCCATGAAGCAAACCTCTGCTCTTCAGTATAGTGCTGGAAATTAGACAAGGGAGAGATAGAAATAAAAGGAATGTGGATGGGAAAGGAGGAAGTTAAATGAAGAGGAAAGAAATAAATTTTCATTATTTGCCAATGACATGATATTTTGCATAGAAGCCCTGAAAAACTTTACCAAAAGACTCATATAATTAACAATCCAATTTAGTAGAGAAGCAGGGTAACATGGCAAAGTAACAATGTTTCGGTAAATGAGTTATGAACTCAGTGAGAGAGAAATTAGGGAAACAACATCAAGAAAAATTAAGTACTTAAAAATCAGTCTAATGAAGTGGAAGACTATATACTACAGTAATGTACTTTGAAAAAAGGAGTTCAAAGAGTATATCAGAAAATGGAGATATACCCTATTCTTGGAAGGGAGAACCAATAGAGTGAAAATGGCAATACTTTTGAAACTGTCATATAAATTTAATGCAATTCTAATCAAAGTAGTAAAAGCATTCCTCACTGAAATACAGAAAACAATTCTAAAACTCATATGGAACCAAAAGACCTAAAATATCAACAAGGGCAAGGCAGGAAGAATCACAATAAGTGATTTCAAGTTATAATACAAAGCTATCATCAAAAAAAAAGCACAATACTAGCAAAAAAAAAAAAAAAAGAAATAGAATGGAAGATCCAGGAAAAATTCAACTACCTTGTCTTTTACAAAGAGATCAACCACCTTCACTGGAAGAAACCTATCTCTTTAATGAATGGTGCCATGAAAACTGACTTTCCACATGACTGAGATTAAACTTAGATCCCTATCTTTCACTATGCACTAACCTAAAATAAAAATGGATCAAAAATGTAAATATTTAGTAGAAATACATAATCTGCTGAATGACAGACTAAATAAAATGACTGATGACATAGGTGTACGCAAAAACATCATCAACAAAACTCACAAACAGGAATCACATCAAATTAAAAAGGTTTTTTCACATAAAAGAAACCACAAAAACAGTGAAGAGACAACTCACAAAATGTTAAAATACTTTGTATCGGCTTCTCCTTAGACAAAGGACTAATACCTAGAAAATATAAAAAGCATAAAAAGGTAGAACCCCCCAAATTTAAAGATCTAATCCAAAAATGGGCATCTGAAATGAATACACTCTTCTCATATGAAAAAGTACAAACAGCAAATGAATATGTGAAAAATATTCATCACAACACTGAGATTTCATCTCACTCCACAAAGAATGGCTGCTATTGTGAAATCAACCGGCAATAAATGCTGGTGAGGCTGCGGGGAGAAAGGAGCCCTTCTCCACTGTTGGAAGGATTGTAGATTTGTGCAACCATTGTGGAGATAAGTGTGGAGATTCCTCAGAAAACTAGATTAGAGGTCCCATTTGACCCTGCTATCCCCCTGCTAGGAATATACTCGAGGGAATTAAAAGAATCATTTCGTAAAGGCATAGGTAAGCCATGTTCATAGCAGCTCAGTTTGTGATAGCCCAATCTTGGAAACAACCCATATGCCCAACAACTGGAGACTAGATAAAGAAGAACTTTTATATAAAATAGAGTATTACTGTGTCATAATGATAAGTTTCATTCATTTATGTGCAAATGGACACACCTTAAGAACACACTAATAAATGAAATAAATAGATCACAGATATGTAAATACCATATCTTTTCTTTGGTATGAGAAACTAGATGTAAATGAGTTCTTGAATGATAGATTTTGTGAAATAGGAAATAGTCAAAGGAATGTGGTAGGGGAAGTAAAGAGGGGAAAGAATAAATATGATCTGAAAAGAAAAAGAAGGCACATGTACATAATAGGTGGGGGTTTGTGGGGTGAGTTGGGATATGGGTAAAAATGAAAATTAACTCATGTCATATACTGGTACAAATTCCCCCATATTGAGTGTGATTGTGAACTGTATGTAAAATGTAGCAATAAAGAATTCAATTCAAAAAAACATGTTCATCATCACTGGTCATTCAAAAGAACAGATTAAAACAACACTGAGCTTCTATTTTGCTCCAGAAAGAATGACTATTATCAAGGAATCAACCAATAAATGCTGATGTGGTGTGAAGAAAATGGATCCTTTCTCTACTGTGGGTAGGAGGGCAAATTTAGTACAGTCACCATGGGAATTATTACAAAGATTCTTCAAAAAATTGAAACTAAGGTTCCATTTGACAAACCTATTACCATTCTAGATATCCTCTTAAAAGAGTTAAAAGCATTAACCACAGTAATACATGTATATTCATGTTTATAGCAGCACAATTTATAATAGCTAGATATTTTAAAAAGCCATATGGTCATCAATAGATAAATAGAAAAATAAAATGTGGTATTTATATTCAATGGAGTACTACTCTGCCATAAAGAAGGGTAGACTTGACACATGTTTAGGTGAATGGATGCATCTTCAGACCATAATTTTAACTGAAATAAATCAGCCATACAAATTTAAATATTGCATTGTTTCTCTTGTATGAGAAATCCAACAGGTATACAAGGAGAACACGGAGCACAGACATTAAGAAATAGAAAAATCATGTTCAAATGAGAAGTGAACAAGGATGGTGGGAACAAGAAAGGGAAGAGTGATTTTAAAAAGAATATAAGAAAAGCAGTGGGGTGCCGGAGATTTAGCTCAGTTGTTCTGGCGCCTGGCTAGCAAGCACAAGGTCCCTGGTTCGATCCTGGTAACCACATACAATGATAAAATATCGGGGGTGGTGACTCACGTCTACTAGCAATCAGTACCAAACCTCACAATGCTGGGTGTGGTGGCTCACGTCTGTCATCCCAGCACTCAGGAGGCAGAGGCAGGAGGATTGCTGAGTTTGAGGCTTGTGTGGGCTACATAGTGAGCTCAGGGCTAGCCTGAACTACAAAGTGAGACCCTGTCTCAAAAAAAGAAAAGAAAAACAGTGGATGCAAAGCTTTTATAAAGGGAAAGAGAAAGAAGGGTGGAAGAAATGAGAGAGTAATAACTATGATCCCAAAGTTAAAAATGCAAGAGACAGAGGAAGGGTGGAGGGAGAAAAATCCTTCAGGTGTTGGTAGGAGATGAAACATATTTCAAAGAAGAGGTCATGCACTTTAAGTAGTTGGACAAGAATCTAAGAAGAGGATAAAAAAATATTTTCATAATGGTAATTAACTCATATAGGAATTTCATTCCTAAGAATTGCATGTGATAAGATTTTAAGGATTAAATTGCCTCCCCCAGAAAATCATGTGTTGAAACCCTAATCTCAAGAGCCTCAGAATCTTGCCTTATTTAGAAATAGAGACATAGAAGTAACTGAAGGTTTAGTATATAAGAATGAGAAATACTGTAGAAAGCACCTTTTTATAATAAATGACAGACTTATGAAGAGAGAATTTTGATAGAATAGGAAACATATAGGGAGACTACCAGAGGAAGACAGGGGTTATGACACTGCAAATGAGAGAACTCACAGAACCCAAAAACAAGGCTATAAAATGGAGTATTACTCTGCCTTAAAGAATGATAAATTTGAGTCATTTATTCTCAAATGGATGTACCTTCGGGACATACTCATAAGTGAAATAAATAAGTTACAGCTGTGTAAATATTGTATCCGTCATCTGGGATGAGAAACTGAAGATGTTAATGAGTTCTAGAATGTATGAAGCATATTGTGAAATAGAAAATATTCAAAGGGAAATGTAGTGAAGGAGTAATGAGGGGTAAAGGAAAAGGTGATGGTAATAAAAAAAAAGGGAAACAAAGCTTATGTAATTAGGAGGTGGAGTTATGGGCTGGGTAGGGGAATGGGAGAAAATGAAAATTAAATCATGTCATACACTGGTACAAATTCTCCATTATGAGTGTGATCATGATGTGCAGATACAATGTACCAAAAAAGATTAAAAATAAAAACAAAAAACAAGGCCCAGAACATGTCCTTCCACAGTTTGCTTTTTAGAATTATAGTCTCCAGAAATTTGAGACAAATATACTAGCTATTTGAGTCATTCAACTTGTAGTACTTTGTCATGGAAGCCATGGGAAGCTAACATACAGACATGCTCATAATCTTCAATGGCTATAGCGCCTTACAGATGATGTACACGTAGCTTAGTTAATACATGTTTTTTAGTGATAAATAGGCAAACAGAAGTTGGTAAGAATGTGAAAAGGTGATACATAAACCACAACCACTGTATACTGAAATCGCTCAACTTCAAACCATGTCTAATACAAGTAGTCCCTTTTTACTCTTTTCTTATCTGCATCTCTAGTCATTGCTTCATTTCTGTACAATTGTTTAATGAAGTCTATCTGTGGCAGCATTTTAACCTTCATCTTAGACTCACCGTTCAGAGGAGCTACAGAAGTCAGTTGTGGGCCCTGGTTTTGTACACAGCAGGGCAGCCACCCCCAGTGTAGGGATCAGCACCTCATCCTTACAGCATGATACCACTCAAAGGGCTAGACCAGTGGCCTCAGCGAGGTCGCATCACCCTACCCAGTGTGGTAACGGAAACTTCCTTTCACATACAATCAGGCTGTGGTAACAAAACATTCCCTTCAGACAAAGGCTGGAATTGGATACACTCTCTTTCTCCTACGGGAAATAAGACTTTTCCAATAAAGTCTGAGCAGTTGTAGAATAGGTTGTTTGTGTGGGGAAATGCTCTGGGTATTTTTCAAGTGTATTAAAAAAGCTAAATTACTACTATTTTCAGTAAAAAAAAATGATATCTTTCCAGTCTTTTGATACAAAAAAATGCTTTAGTAACAAGAGTGGGTTAAGCATCTTGTTAATAAAATTAAGAAAATGTATACTACTAAAAATATTATTATATAGCTAAAGGATTGTAAAGAAAATGAGTGGCAACTTCAGTAAACAGACAGATTTAATATACTTTTTTTTTTTTTTTTGAGACAGGGTCTCACTTTGTAGTTCAGGCTGAGCTCACTATGTAGCCCAGGCAAGCCTCGAACTCAGCAATCCTCCTGCCTCTGCCTCCAGAGTGCTGGGATGACAGGCAAGAGCCACCACACCCAGCTAACAAACCATTTTAAATTGCATGAAAGTGGAGAAATAGAAGGTAGCACACTGTAAAGGTGAGCGGCACCTTATTTCTGCCAATAATTGTGAAGCTATTTTACTTCAACGCAGGAACTGTGATTTAATGTTCTTATGCTGAATTTCTCACAGATTTGAACTTTAGTGGCATTGTGGTGTTTTGAAAGTACTACTGGCTTTCTCTTGGACTCTGGGTTAGACTACAAAAGGGGATCTTTTGTTACTTTAATTTTGTTCAGTTGTGCTCCGTCTAACATCATTAAAAAGTCAGTTAAGCCTCAGAGTTATAACACAATAAAAAAAGAGAATTAATTGTGTGTTTATGAAAGCTAATTCTTAGGATGCACATAAGAAAGTAGACATAGCTTGCAGCAGAGAGGGCTATGCAATACCTGCCATGGACGCAGACAGCGCTGAGTACAGACTCTTCCCTTCCCCTCTGATCCTTGGTTTGGTTCCTCCGCTGGTTTACTGAACCCCTCCTTAACAGTCTGCGCCACCCACATTTTGAAGCTGTCATCATAATGAAGCCCCTTGATATGCTGTATGGAGCTGTGGTGGGGGTGTTAGTTTATATTCTTCTTACTAAACTGTGGTCTCTTAGGGGAGTCATAGCTTTGAGTTGTTCTTTGTTGTTCTTTCTTAGTGTGCCATGCTGCTAGTGAAGTAACCACCACACTCCGTTTTATTTCTCATTTCCTTGAGACAGGATGGTTACACAGGACCAGAACTGGCTATGTTCTCTTTCTCCAGGGGGAAATAAGACATCTTCCAATAGATTCTGCCCTGTTGTAGAATAAGCCTTTGCACAGGGAATGCCTCAGGTATTTTTAAGTGGTTTCTTTCCCCTGTTGCTGCCAAAGTGACAGAATTAGTTTTGCTTGCCCCCCCCCACCCCCAGAAAGAAATACACTTTTCCTAGAAGAAAAAGTCATGAAAAGACTAAGGCTTTACTAGAAATGAAGTTTCCAATTCTCCAGCCACTCCATACGGAGCCTTCAGAAATACAGAAGAACAAATGTATCGGCCACCTTTCTGTTACTGTAACAAATGCACTACAGAGTCAAGAAAGGGTTTCTGTTGGTTTGTGGTTTCAGAGGCTCCCACACAGGACGGGTTGGACTTGCTGTCTTTCAGTCCACAGCACAACAGCGCCTCAAGGGGGGAGGCTGTGGCCGAGCAAAGCTGCTCGTATCCTTCCAGGAAGTGACAGATGAAGAGGGAGCCCAGGGCCCCACCCCCCCCGGGCAGGGCTGACCTGAGTTGCCTGAGGCCCCACTGGGTGGGAGCCTCGAGAGTTTCTGCCAAAGCTCCATAACTGAGTAACTTGGTAGACTGAAGGCCTGAACCTACGTAAGCTAAAACACAAAGAGTGGGGAAGAAGTCCCTGAGCAGTCTAGAACAAACCTCACGGGGACGGAATGGAAACAAGGCACCCTGCCTTCTGGGCATCCAAGGCCTCCTGCCACACGCGGTGTGCCTGAGCATTCCCAGGACTGTATCTCAAAGGGCTGGGCATAAGTCTTCAGATTTGAGGGCCTCGTTGGCATCCTACTTGGCCCCTCAATAACTGGAGGCTTTCCTTTCTGTTTTGCCTCACACACACACACACACACACACAGCTTCTCTACTGGTGACTTGTCGTCACCTCCATCTTCAAAACTCAGAACAAGGTCACAGATGGGCAAGAAGCCGGTTATACAACCATAACAACAAATTCATGAAATCCAGTTTAACAGAGAATCTCAAATCGCCAGCCAAAAACTGTTAGCCTTTATGTCACGTGTATTGGTCCACCTCGAAGGGTTGCCAAAGTCCTAGCAGTTTTAGCATAGCTGACAAGTCCAAGTACAAATACTCCTCAGAGACTTAAGGAAAACCTGAGGCGTGAGCCCCTGTAACGACTGAGTCAAACACTGCTGAAGTACAAAGACACAGTGTAAGCGTCACCACCTCAGGAGGGAGAAACAGAGGGACAGAAAGGAATGAGGCCCAAGCAAGACTTAAAACAAACCCCATAGCTTCGTGTGTAGCACCCGGGACAGTCTGCGGTGAGATCTGAACCTCGAAGGCCTCAGGCAGCCCTGGCCTCCACTTTGGCCGGTGACGGTCGTAGCCCTCAGAACTTCTCTGGAGCCAGCGGTGCCCGCTGCTTGCAGCTCTCCCCAGGGGGATTCTCCATTTTTCTGGGGTCTCCGCTGCCCTTTCCACTTCTCAGCACAGCGTCACGCATGGCGCTCAAGGACACGCCGCCTGGCCTCCCGGGCCTCCTTCTCGGTCTAGGCAGAAGCCTCCAGCTCGCACCAGGTGCTCCGTAGCGCTTGGCTGCTGTAAGGCCAGGACCTCGTGACGCCGCCACGTCTGCCACCTTCACCGGCAGCCAGGTCCGTTTACCTCTTGCTGGGGTGGCAGGGGCCTGTATATGTCTGGATGGCTGAGCGTGGGAACTGAATCCCTGGGACTCAGTTTCCCCTGAGAAGCCGTGACCATTTTGGAGCATGGTATCCCGGGGCCTCTCTTCTAAAGCAAAATACTTCACCTTTGCAGTTTTCAGCCTGCACACGGTAGGAGCTTGCCCGTTCCTCCCTTCCCCTAAAGATATTTTTACTGCTGTCCTGGTCTGTAGTACTTTGCTTCTTCTTAGTGCTAATCTTTTTAGCAACCACGTTCTCTTCGGCTTCACCTGTGCAGGCGCCAAGCTTAATGGAGCTTCCTTTCTTACTAAACTCAAAACTTTTAAAATCATTCAGCTGTGGCTTTTGCTCTTGAGTCTCAAGGCAGAGTTGGATAAAAGCCAGAACAATACTCGAGCCTCAACCACAACCTTCGACCGCTTTGAAATTTCCTTTACCAGATCAATTAGTCCAAACCGCTTCGTGTCCATCTCTCCCTAGGTCTCAGGCACGAGCGAAGTGCAGACGAACTTTGCCAGAGTCTGACACCCCGATGTGCTCACCTGGCTTCACCGCAGACAGCCATGCCCTCACTGCAGAGCGGAATCCAGGACAAACACGTAATCTCAAGACTTTTGTTTTAGGAAATGATAGTTTCTGCTCTTTATTATGTTCATGCACTAATTTAGTGTTCTGTAAGAATACATTTCCAAATGGAAACACAGCTTTAAATAAGGGGGAAAACGGGATGGGGGGAAAAGAAGACAAATCAACATATATCATGTACAGGTATAAATTCCCTATGAAGAATGTGATCATTATGTATATCTAAATTATATCAACAGAATAATTGATAAAAATAAAAACTGAATTTCAATAATATATTGCCATTTAATAGAGAGCAAGCCTACAAGATATTTTGCTTCCTGAGCCCATGCACATCTTGTGTGCAATTTAATCTGTCTCATATATTTTGTGAATACTTGAATTGTGTTTCTTTCCCCTGAGGAGTTTAAGAATATAGGTGTAAGACTTAAATCTTCTTTCTTTCATACTCAGTCAATCACCACTAGTCTAGAAAATAGTCTTTCAAAAATTAGCTTTCATTATATTATTATTTTGTCATATTCTTAATATTGTGAATGTTGTACTTCTTGGAATACTAACTTTAAGTAGAACACTATTCAAGACAATATATTTTGAGTTATATGGTTATCAGGCAAAAAATAGAGGCTGTGCTTTTTAGAAAACGAGGTGAAGAGTCTAATAAATGAATTCTATCATGAGGCAGTAAATTAGTCTTTTACACAATATTCTAGATACTGAACAAAATGAATCAGTGAGCTCTGGAAGGAAAGGAGAACTATTACAAATAGGATCAGCCAAAAATGTATTAGTTTTTAACCTTGTGCCATGTGCTCTGGATATACTATTTAATGCATACAATAGTCCTGAGTTAAAAACTTCTGTTTTGTGATTAAGCATTAATAATAAACTGATGCTAGAAATTAGCAAATATTAGATCAGATTTTTTTAGAAATATTCAGTGATAGTATTAGATATGTTTGGCTCCAGTTTGAGTAAATTTAATACATATGTACCTTCTCTTTCTCAATACTTGAAGAGTATGTCAAATACTTTTAAGTTTTAAAATAGTTTAGTTAATTCAACAAAACTTCTGGATAGGTACAGGAGATATTTTTATCTATATTAACCTCAGAAAGTTTAAATACACCTTCAAACGTTATATAGTTAAATTTTGTGGTTGGAAATTAAATACTAATGACTTATTTAACTTACTTTCAACTTATGAGTTGAAAATCCTGTTCTCACGTTCTAAATTTTCCATGATCAATAAGAGAAATGATGACAGATATTCAGGAAAACTTAGAAGGGTAAGAAAAAAGGAAGCTCTGATTATGAGTGTTAGAGTTCAACAAGTTATGTGCTGACACACTGTTAATGCTGTCTATTTCACAGCACTTACTCACTGATAATATAATTCACTTATTTTCAAAATACTTTTGAGTGCCCATTTCTTACCAAATCCTGTCAGTATGATGTTAAAAGATACAATCTTGGGCCGGAGGGTTAGCTCAGTGGTTCCAGCGCCTGCCTCGCAAGCGCAAGGTCCTGAGTTCAATCCCCGGAAACCACATACAATGCTGGGCGTGGAGACTCACGCCCACCAGCAATCAACACCGAATACCACAATGCCGGGCGTGGTGGCTCACGCCTGTAATCCCAGCACTTGGGAGGCAGAGACAGGAGGATCGCTGAGTTCGCGGCGGCTTGCCTGGGCACCATAGTGAGCTCAGGGCCAGCCTGAACTACAAAGCGAGACCCTGTCTCCAAAAAGCAAAAAAAAAAAAAAAAAAAAAGATACAATCTTACAGTTGAGAACTGAGAGAACTCAGTGAACTAATATGAACAGGAGAATTAATACTTACAGAATTAAAATACTTATCATTTACTAGCTGTCTGGCCTTTCTCAAATTCCTCACTTTCCCTGTATTTCAAGGTGTAGTTCTCATTTTTTTTTTTGGAGACAGGGTCTCGCTTTGTTGTTCAGGCTGGCCCTGAGCTCACTATGCAGCCACGCAAGCCTGAACTCAGAAATCCTCCTGCCTCTGCCTCCCGAGTGCTGGGATGACAGGCGTGAGCCACCACGCCCGGCACTGTGGTGCATGGTATTGATGGCTGGTGGGCGTGAGTCTCCACGCCCAGCATTGTATGTGGTTACCCGGATCAAACTCAGGGCCTTGCGCTTGTGAGGCAGGTGCTGGAACCACTGAGCTAAATCTCTGGCCCGTGCAGTACTCATTTTGTGTGATCATCGTAAACATTTAGCAGTCTAGGGAACACCCCCGCTATGGGGATATTAATAGATGTAAAGGACTGAGAAGGAATGCCTGAGCTCCAAGGACTCAATAAACATTCACTCTGAATCATCAGTGAATGTCTGGTATTATGACAATGAGCTGTGTTTCCTCTTAACATGAAAATCTACTAACAAGGTTTATTTATTTTATATTCACTTTTAATATTCATTATTAATTAGGTTTACTGATTGGAACAAATGTGCTTCAACTGATTTCTGGCTCAAACAAGATCAACTGGAGTCTGAAAAATTCCCCAAGGATACTGTACAATTTTCTGTTAATTCACAGTAGGTTTTCAGATATTTGCTTCTTTTTATAAGAAGATTTACATTCAGCATTTCTCAGCTCAGCAACATGTTGCTATTGTCTCTTAGAAACTAAAAGCTGATCTTCAAAAATGAGGTTTACTGGTGTTGACAAGTATTAAGAACTAATAGCAGAAAATGTATTTCTTTGATTTTAGGAAAATTGCACTGGGATGAAAACGATAAATTGTTTGACTTCATACTATACATAATGTTTCATTATTTCGCTGAAATTATATAAAATGCCAAAGATACTATTAGTGGTATTTTCCGCTACATAGGCTTTACCGCTTTGGCCCGACACCCTCATTTTACAACTCAAGATACAAATCAGATGCTGAATAAATTACTTTCCCAAGACCATACAATTAGATAATGGAGAATTGTGTACTAAAGTCAAGTCTTCTATTTGTTCTTCTCAGTAAACAGCAAATTCACTTCATATATAATGGCCATGAACTGTCCTAGTTATATCTGATCCCAGATTGGAAGAGATTTTGATCGACAACAGATTTACTAAACCTTCACATACCAGAGATACCATGAACTGCTGGGTAAACATATATCCTATATCCATCTGATTTGAACCCTTTTCACACATTAAAGTGTTCCTAAGTTATCCTGAATATTCATAAGTTAAAATGTGCTTGTCTTGTTTCAGAAAAAAAGCCAGTCTCAGGATATCTGAACTGGCTTCGAGTACGATGAGAGCGAAGATGCAGACAAACAGCCTGTCAGCAGGACCGATGGACACCTGCCTGCAGGCGGACGAGCAAGGCCGAGCTCACGCCACAGGCAGAGTGAAAGCGAGTGTGTCTGAGCAGGGACGCACCTGAATCCTCTCAGGTTAACTTCACGGATGCCCAGCGCGCCCCGTACGATGGCATTAGAGTCTAGTTCAAAAGTTCCCCATGGGCCCTGATGGTCTTGGTCACGTGTTAAGAGGAACAGAGACCAGCACCAGTCAGGGCAGTTACTGGGGTTTTCATTCCAGGCGGCTGGGGTCAGGTCCGACTGAATTCCTACATATCCACTCGTAGTTAACACATCCACACCCCTGGGATATGTGTTTACCCAATAGTTCATGGTATCTCTGGTATGTGCTATGTGTAAATCTACATATTTACACTTCGGTTTTAAAATGAGAATTCCATGTATGCATCATAGTAATGAGCTTTGGAGTGAACACTATGTTCTAAAAAACATCAAATCATAATAATGACAAAGCAATTTCATTAAATGATTTTTTTTTTTTTTGAGACAGGGTCTTGCTTTTTATAGTTCAGGCTGGCCCTGAGCTCACTATGGTGCCCAGGCAAGCCGCCGCAAACTCAGCAATCCTCCTGTCTCTGCCTCCCGAGTGCTGGGATGACAGGCGTGAGCCATCACGTCCGGCATTGTGGTATGCGGTGTTGATTGTTGGTGGGCGTGTCTCCATGCCCAGCATTATATGTGGTTACCGGGGATCAAACTCAGGTCCTTGTGCTTGCGAGGCAGGCACCGGAACCACTGAGCTAACCCTCCGGCCCCATCAAATGATTTTTAAATTAATCTGTCTCCATGTCCTACACTGAACAACCACATATGACAAACTTTGCTCATTGACAGTAAAATAATGTCTAGAAAATAAATCTACATTGCAGAACTATTTTTAGCTGAATGGAATAATAATTCTTCTGTTGTTTGATCAGGCATTTCACAGAGCAGGGGAAGAGTGCACAAAAAGTAATTATTTCGAGGGTTTGCTATTTGGGAACAGAGGCCAGTCCTCTCTCCTGAGGAAATAGGCTGAGTTTTTATCGCTTGATCTCAAGCGCTCAGTCACTCACTTCCTCCGGGTCTTGGGGAGGATTGTGAGGTAGCTGATTAAATTTTAGTCTTCAAGGTGCTGAAGGGATTATTTCACAATGCGTCATTTTCTTTTGTTGAGTCAATTAGAGGAGAACTTCAACAGAAAAGGATCTCATCCATAAAAAGTCTAGGCAGAGGGCAGAACCTGCCCACTTCATTTAGAGCATTTTCCTGCCATTTATAATATTTTAACAAGCCTGCAGTCCGTTTTGATTTCATGATAGCTGTACAGCTTTGGGGTTTAGAATTATATTCCTACAGATCATCACCATGGATTTTCTGGAATGAGGGTGGGTGGGTGAATGAGTTCATAACTTATTACAAAGTAGGGTGTGGGTGACCGCTCCCTTTAAGTCATTTCATAACTGAAGGAAACTGTTTCCTATCCTGGTTTCCTCACCAAGCAGGCCTGGGGCACACGAACGTACTAATCGTACTTGATAGGAGGTACGTTCCTCTAGGCAGGATGGCACGGGGCACTGTTAGTGCACCAGGAGGGACGCGCAAGATGGATGGGATATTATCCAGTAAACAGGCACTAACTGTTTTCGTAAAAGTGCGAAGCATAGTCTTTAAAAATACTGTAGTGGTGGTGGCTCACGCCTGTCATCCCAGCACTCGGGAGGCAGAGGCAGGAGGATTGCTGAGTTCGCGGCGGCTTGCCTGGGCACCATAGTGAGCTCAGGGCCAGCCTGAACTACAAAGCGAGACCCTGTCTCAAAAAGCAAAAAAAAAACAAAAACTTTAGTGGCATATGGAATTTAATAGGCGTAACTATGGCAAAAGGTTGCGAAAAGCCAGGTTTCCCCATTTAACCTCACATTAAATTGTCTGTGATTGAAGATTATCATGAAAATACTAGTAACTAAGTCTTTAAACACATTCACCTTTCAAAGGATATTTAAATAATCACTATCCCCAAAGAATACAACATCTACATGTAATTTTGAGCAACATAAATAAAATCATTGTCTTAAAGAGACACTGAATATAAAACATGTCTGAAACTTGAGGTATATAAAAAATGATAAATCTACATCAGAGGAACTGAGTAAATGCATTTAGGAAATTCTAGCTAATGAAATATATTCTTTTTTTGATACTTATACTATATATTTTACTCCTGGTTAATAATTAATTTTTATATCATTTTATACCTAAGATTTTGGACTTAAGTATTATTTTACCATGTCTTCAGTAGTATTTAGAAATTATAATTATTTCAGTGCTGAAGAAATAAGTGTCATTAATTTTTACCATACCAGTATGTTGGCATTTCTGACTACTAAATCTAAACTTTATTTCTATGACTAAATTCAATATTTAACATTATATCTCAAAATAGGTACATTACTTTTTCCTTTGCTATTCTAAAATGAATATTTTTGGGTTTTTTGAGAGAAACTTGGATTTCTGACATCAAATTAATGTTTCAACTGTAAATACTTTATGCCCAAAAAATTCCAGTCCAATGAGGTATCATTAAGTCACATATAGAAAACACTAAAAACAATTTTCCCATTAAACACAGTTGTCAGG
Organism: Thryonomys swinderianus; assembly: GCA_004025085.1. Taxonomy (NCBI): domain Eukaryota; kingdom Metazoa; phylum Chordata; class Mammalia; order Rodentia; family Thryonomyidae; genus Thryonomys; species Thryonomys swinderianus. Next base: position 14,833 of record PVIC010028939.1, read on the forward strand.
TAGGTGGGGTAAAGCCTAACCTTAAACATACTGGGAATAAAACATGAAGACATTAAATGTATCTCTTGTGCCTAAGTAGGCTCAGCAAACAGAAAGAAACAAACCTAACGTTCACCACTAATAATTGCTTCGACAAAGAACTTCGTTCCAAATCTTAATTATTTTTAGGATATTAAACAAAGTTGTTTGCGAAAGATTTCCCAGTGGTCTCTGAACTTACAAAGCAAGTATTACGATTTACTGTTCTATGAAATATGATTTAGCATACAAGGCTGTCATTTATTGCTTTATGGAAGGCAAAATAAAATTAAAATTAAAGTATACATATGACGCAAAATAAAACAGGCAGTCAGCATTAGGAACATTTTCTCATCTTCCATTAGTTTTTAAACATTGCCTTTAGTTATTAGAAGTCCAGCTTATCATTGGCTGAGTAAAATAGGATATAAAATTCAGGAAGCAAAAGAAAACTTTCAGTGAGTTATAAAGCAAAAGATCTGCACAAGAAAATCTTAATAAATAAAACCATTTTAAAACAATAAGCATGACCTATTTTTTCTTTTGGAGAACATCAACTTTAACAGACAAGTCATAGTAATTCTGTCAAAATGTTCTTGAGATTAGAGAATGATGAGGTTCCATTTTATCAGCTACAGCACAACTCAAATGTTTAAATACTGTAACAATTTAAGGGGATGCATGGAAATCTCTTCAAGTCTAATAGAACTCTGCTAACTGATTGATAGGCATTCTATAGAGAGGCAAAATTCCTCATCAGTTTTTCCACTGATGCTGAAATATTTTCCATTTTGTTCCAGTAGTGAGTGTAAATTGTATCTGTCATTTTCTGTGTCAAATTTAACATATTACATACAGAATAGTCAATAATAAACAATAACTATTATTTCACTAATCACTTATCAAAAACTAGCCCTTTTATAATGAACAGTAATTCTCGAAGTTAGCCATCTTTCCACTCACATTCTTAAGATCAAACTATAATCATATACTAAGAAATTATCTAAGAAATAGGGACTATTGAATTATGTAATATTTTATTTGTACATTATATGTTTTCTAAAGCCTCAAATCAATATTTTTGTTTTGACAAAAACTGTAGTAGCTATTTTGCTCTAGACCAGTTTTCCTCAAAGTGGAAATGTTAGAATGGAACTACAAGTGGTTGTACAGTGCTGGGCGTGGTGGCTCACGCCTGTCATCCCAGCACTCGGGAGGCAGAGGCAGGAGGATTGCTGAGTTTTCAGCTTACCTGGGCTACATAATGAGCTCATGGCCAGCCTGAATTACAAAGCGAGACCCTGTCTCAAAAAAAAAAAAAAAAAAAAAAAAAAAAAAAAAAAAAAAAGGAACTACAAGTGGTTGTGGAAAGTTGTATCATTTCTTCCCTCAGTCTGTGTCACCTGGGACTGAGTTAAAGGCCACAATTGCGACTCCATATAGGCCAAATATGGACTATGTTTTAGCTCCTACTGTTATAACCCTAGCAACAGCAGTGGTGTTTAAGAACACACCTTAACACCAGTTTCAATAGCAATGACGGGGAAGAAAAAAAGAAAAACTGACGGGGAAAGAGAGCAGCCACCACACAGAGCTCCGTGTAGGAAGAGGATAACTGGATTGTGATTCAGCTAACTTCTTCCCGCAGGCTACCTGACCAGCAGAAACCTGACAGCCCCAAGGTTTCTTTCTCCTCGTTCAGAACCGTGTCCGGTCCCCTGAATTCTAGCTAGCAACGTTTCTGGATGTATAGTCTTTTAAGCATTCATAGCTCTCCTGCAAAGCCTCTTTGAGTTTCTCTCATTTGATAACACACCTCCAGAGATAGCCTCTCCTCATCCCCTGCTCTTATTTCCCCGGCTGAGCAGCAGTGCCCTTAAGCTTTCTGCCAGTCAGCGCCATGTTTCAGAGGACACAGCAGGTACATTCGTAGACTCTTTAAGGGTTTTCTGAGTCACCAGCTTTAATATTTTTGGAAGTATCAACAAAAGATTTTATCGGCATACACTCACTTTCATTTTTAGACCACGTTTTACTGGAAGTCCCCTGAACTTGATCTTTGCTTGAAGCCATTGATTAAATTTAGCATTTCATGCTTTCTAGAAAAGCTGAGCACTTTCAGAGTATTGAAAGTACTGGTTTCTTTTTGTTTAACCATCTATTTGTCTCCCTCCTCTCATACCATACTATATATGGCTAGAAGAAGGAAGAGAACCTCTTCAGCTTTTCTGGCATGACTCCTTACAGAATGGTCCAGTTAACTGAACATGTTTTCCATTACACACTTTTCTTCAATCAAACAATTTGTAGAACTTTAACCGTTACTGAGAATTTTCTTTCCTCTGATTTCAATACCGATTTAAAATCTTTTCCTGCAAGTCCTGATTGCAGCCTTATTCTAGTAAGCACAAGTACACTGTATGTTCCCTAGTCCACAACAGACAAGTTCCACTGCTCAGAGTTGTAGCACACGCTTGTGCTCATATGGCATCCCATATTCAGGACCTGAATCTGTATTTTGTGTCTATTATTGGTAACCCATCTCAAGACAGAAAATAAGTTTTAATTTCAGTTTTTATGGATCTGAAATCCAGGTACAGCGTAACTGGGTGCTTCTGGTTCGATGTCCCTCTGGAGGATGCATTTTAGCTTCTGCTAAGAACATCATCACACTCGCCCCGAGTCTCCTCTAAAGGATCTACTTCCAGCCCACACTGCAGTGGCATTAGCAGAATGAGGAACATACTTCCAAGAAGTGACTTGGACTTGTCCAAAGGGTTGCCTTACGACACAGCAGCTATCTTCTTCCAAAATGTGCAATCCCAGAGAAGGTGAGTTAGGACACACAAGACAAATCACAACTTTGGAAAATGAATCTAGGAGGTGACAATCCATCATTCCTTCCTATTTTACTCATTTAAAGGTCATCAGCAAGGGGAGGAAATTACACTGAGCGAGGGTTACCAGCAGGGATGATCCTAGAAACCATCTACTCAAAGAACCTCACGGGACCGATTGAGTTGTTGTTCTCGAGTGACTCCCTTTGGAAACTGAATACGTGGATGGGACTTGGAGGGAGGCTTGGGGAGGTACTCTGTGTACAGTGAGGTTCTAATACGACAGGGACCGTTATGGGGACAAGCCATCAGGACGTTCTCAACCCTTAATCCATGGTGCTTTATGCTTTAAAAGCAGACGAGGCGCATCTCCCTTTTCCATTTCCCTTGCTACATCTTGCCCTTGAGCTCTACGCCTGTTACCATGACCAGCTGCACTGACTTTAATCCTGTCATGTCAGGACTTCTCCAAGGATGAAAATGGCCATTAACCCATATTCCGAAGAGAATAAATCCCTTAAAACAGGAAAAAAAAAATAGTTCTCTCAGAATATCATACTCATTACTCAGCAGGAATCTACCAGACGGAGCCAGCCTCAGTGACCCATTCTCCAGTGTACGGACTCGTCTGCCACGCGCCAGCTGAGGTGTGCTCCCTCCGCTCTCCAAAGAGAGCCCCTCCCGATTTGTATGCCACCTCCTAACTTTCGCCCAAGAGAACCTCCTATGCCAGTCGCTGACACATTTTGGAATTTTTTTCTATGATGACAGTAGAGGAAACTATAGCAGTGACAGGGTGTATGGTAAAAAACCCATTTTCTCTCTGTGTGATATGCTGATGCCTTGATTTGTACCTGAACTGAACAAGAGAACCCTCTGTTCTAGCGGCAAGGTCACGAAGGAAAGCCTCATGAGGGCATTAGTGGCTACGCAAAAACACACACGGAGGTTACAGCTAAAGCTTCCTCTTTGCCATGCGATGGCGCCACCTCGTTGTGCCAAGCTGAAAGGACTTCACCCCGATGGAATCTTTATAAAATACATGCGCACTCTTTTAAAATTACCTCTGTGATACTTTGTTAGAGCAATGAAAATGGACTAAAGTAACGATTCTATTACTCTGAAAGGAAAAAAAATTAAATCTTAATTAGCTACAACAATCAAATAGAACATAGAAGCTAGATGATGGATGACTGGCATTATATAAATCTTTATAAAATTATATTTCTTACATCAAACTGATGACATTCACAAACACATCCACTAAGAAAAACATTTTACTAAGGCCTGATGATCACTTTTGTTAGCGTTTCAGTAAGTAGACTTTGGTCTTCTGGGAGAAATGAAGCTAACAGTCAAGTTTTAAATAGAGCAGCTGTTAAACCTATGATGGAATCAAAACATCAAGGAATAGCAAGTCCAAAGTTTTCTACAGTTTCTTTGTGATGAAATTGATGTTTTCTTAAAAACATCTGCTTGACATGTGCCTCGGTCACATTTAGAGCTGTGAGACAATTGTCCGACTAATAAATTCTTGTCAGATCAATGCATTTCACCTAAGGAAGAGACAAACAGAAAATTCTAAGAACAAGAAAGAGAAGAGAGCGTGGTTCTTATTTCAGAGTTTTCAGTAAGCATTATCTTAGTGAATCAGTCCAGAAGACCCTGGTGGGGAAACCCTGTGGTTTTTAGAGAATGACGATCCTATGAATTCTTTGCCAATTTAAATGACACCCGAGCATTCAAGAGAGAGCTGAGCGCCATTTTGGGTCAAGGCACAGGCATCCATCTTGCATCCCAGCACAGTTCTATTAGCAAAGCAATTCACCTCCAGTTCCACTGAGCGCTCGGGTGACACGTGTCTCTTGCAATGTACACAGCACGATCTCACCTGGTAGGAGCTCTACTACAGAGCCCAAAGGTTCTCAGGGAGCATATACAGAAGGAAAAGGAATATGAATCATCGACCACCTGTGTGAATAGAGAGAAAGAATCTAAAAAACAACTTGAACTCTTGATTACATCTTGTGTGCAGAAATAAGACTTTGAAATAAGACAATATTTTCACATAATGTCATATGGCTTATGATTTGTGAAATCCTTTTTCTGCATTTATTAAATATAAGTAGTCAGATAAAATAGATTAGGTATTTTTCCTGTGTGACCTTTAAAATACTTTCCTTCTCTTTAATTTAGTTCTACCTGTGTTATTTAACAATATGAAACATGAAATTTGAGTTGTGATAAAATTTCTGCATGAAGAGTCTACTACATGGACTAGGGAAACATGGATAAAACTTACAGATTATTTTCACAAAGGAAAAATATTTCCATCAGCACTGCAAAGATTTATCTGCCATGGTCAAATCTGAGGAGACTTGCTAATTAAAGTCTTTAAAATAATTATTTGGCAGTTTATTTAGATTTTGGTGTACTATAACAAGTCTCCAAATTTCTATCAATTTATGTTCTAACAGGTTTTGTTTAGTTTAGCTTATTACAAGTATGTGGATTCCCTTTTTATCCTGAATGTCTTCATGACTTACCTCCAACTCTGTTCTAAAACATTACCCTTCACAGGACTCCACACACTGTAGAGTTATAAATTTCTAAATCATCCTCCAAAAGATATTGTTCACCACAATACATCCATCACTTTTTTTTTTGAGACAGGATCTCGCTTTGTAGTTCAGGCTGGCCCTGAGCTCACTATGTAGCCCAGGCAAGCCTCGAACTCAGCAATCCTCCTGCCTCTGCCTCCCAAGTGCTGGGATGACAGGCGTGAGCCACCATGCCCGGCAACATCCATCACTTTTATGTTCAGATAACCTTTCACTCTTATAGCAAAGTTTGAATTTCTTTAAATTTTACCTTAATTATTGTTCCTTCTGTGAAGGTATTTTTTTTTTGAGACATGGTCTCGCTCTGTAGTTCAGGCTGGCCCTCACCTCACTATGTAGCCCAGGCAAGCCTCGAACTCAGCAGTCCTCCTGCCTCTGCCTTCCGAGTGCTGTCATTACAGGCATAAGCCACCACGCCCGGCCCTTCAGTGAAGTTTTAAAACTACTAACTTTACTTAAAAATGTACAATAAGGGACGGGGACATCACTCAGCTGTACTATGCCTACCTGACAAGCCTTAGGTCCTGAGTTTGGTTTCTATACCATAAAAAATATGTGTGTGTATCTATTACATATGATATATATATATATATATCATATGTAATAGATTGGTAAGCATTATCGAGTATGTGATTTATATATATACATATTATTTACATATATATGTCTGTATATATTCCACTGCTTCACTCTTTATTAAAAGTTCATTTTATTGATGAAATTTAAATACATGTAATAATCACATTAAACAAAGAGAATTTTTACCTGTACATGATATATCATGATTCTTCATTTTCTGCTAATCCCCTCCCTTCCTAATTTATACAAGCTTTGTTTCCATTTTCTCCTTCTTTTCTTGTTTTTGTCTTCCTTTCCTTTCCTTTTTGCCCTTCCCTCCTTCAGCTTCCATTTCCTATAAAAGAGTTTCTTCCTATTTCCTATTTTCTGCAATATATTTTGGCGCTTACTTACCTTTCAGCCTCTCACTCCAGAGAGACGATGCAATCTTTACACGTGCACCTGACTCCTTTCACTGAAAGAGCACAGTCTCACATTGTATTCATTTAGCTAAAACGTTTACTTTTCTTGATGGCTGAGTAATACTCCACTGCATAACAAAAAATATCTTTTTTATGCATGTATTGGTTCATGGGTATTGGGCTACCAAGACTTAGTTATTATGAACTGTCGCTATAAACATGGGAACACATATATCCCTTGGTGTAATACTTGTAATTCTTTTGGGAAAATATATAGCAAGGGAATAGCTGGGTCAAATAGGACTTTTAATTTGTGAGGAATCTTCACCGTGATTTCCACAATGGCTACACCAGTCTACACTTCCACCAAGAGCAGGGACGGGTGCCTTTCTCCTCACAGCGCTGCCAGGTTTTATTGTTGGTTGACTTCTTGAGAGCAGCTGTTCCCTCTCCAGGGAGACGGAATCTCAGTAGTACTTTGCATATATCAGGTGATCAGTGATATTGAACATTTTTTCATATATTGTTTGTCATTTTTACTTCTTCATTTGAGAAGTGTCTATTCATTTCAGATGACCATTTCTGGATTGGGTCTTTAGATCTGGGGGTCTGACTTGTCTCAATTCTTTGTACGTTCTTGATATTAATCATTTATCCAAAGAACCACAGGATAAAATTGTTTCGCTTTCTGGGGGTTGCCTCTTCAGTCTGTTGTTGATTTCTTTTACAATGCAGAAACTGTTTAATAGGATGAGATTCCAGTTGTTGATTCTTTGTTTTATTTCCCCTGCAGTCTGGGTTTTGTCCATGAAGTCACTGCCTACCCCCATGTTCTCAAGAGTTCTATCTATTCTCTCTTCCAGAAAATTCAGTGCTTCTGTTTTAATATTTACATATTTGAACCATTTTGATTTTAGTTTAGTGTACTGTGAGAGACATGGGTCTAATTTAATCCTTGCCATGTAGAGAACCAGTTTTTCCAGCATTGTTTATTAAAGAGGATATTTTTCTTTCAGTGAAGGTGTTTGGCCCTTTTGTCAAGGAAAAGGCGGCTCAGTGTGTTTGGAATAGTTTCTGCATTTTCTATTGTGCTCTCCTGATAGTCAGGTTTGTTTTACCTTTTTGCTAGTGCTATACTGTTTTCATCACGGTAGTCCTGGAGTATAATTTCAAGTCAGATATTGTGATGCTCTCTGCCTTGCCTTTTTTTGCCAGAATTTATTTTGCTATTCAGAGTTTCTTTTGGTTCCAAATCAATTTTAGGTAATGTTTCCTCTATGTTTGCAAAGTATACTAGTGGCATTTAGACTATTGTTGAATCCGTGTAACAATTTTGGAACTACAGCCATTTTGACCATGGAAATCCTTTGCACCCAAGAGCAAGGCATAACTTTCCATCATCTGGGCTGGACATGGTGGCTCATACCTGTAATCCCAGCACTCGGGAGGCAGGAGGACTGTTGAGTTCGAGGCTTGCCTGGGCTATATAGTGAGCCTAGGGCCAGCCTGGACTACAAAAGAAGACCCTGTCTCAAAAAAAAAAAAA
>PVIC010028940.1:0-22852 GCA_004025085.1 Thryonomys swinderianus
TTTGTCACGTTTGAAGCATTTAGACCCAGTCTCTCATTTTACTGCCTTAATATTTTTCTCTCGTACAAGACCAAAGTGATAGGCCCATTTGAGATGGATCTTTTCCTACCATCCTTTTCAGTGCATCAACATTTGCTTTATTGCTTAAAAATAAATATATAGAAAAAAGTTGTTTCCTGAGTCCTGGCATGTAAATGACTACCGTAATTGTATGCATGTACTTACTGTTCTTCCAAAACATAAGTCAGGGATTTCAATTATTATGAAGCTAACTGGCTTGCTATTTCAAGCCTTCCTACTTATTTCCTTGTAAATCCTATACATACTTTCTTTGTTGTAAAAATCTAAAAATATGTGGGGGTTTTTCTCAGTTTTTTTCCCAATCCATTTAGATTCCCAATAATACCTAGTTTAGCTGGGCGTGGTAGCTCATGCCTGTAATCCCAGCACTCGGGAGGCGGAGACAGGATTGCTGAGTTCGAGGCTTGCCTGGGCTACATAGTGAGCTCAGGGCCAGCCTGAACTACAAAGCGAGACCCTGTCTCAAAAAAAAAAAATAATAATAATAATACCTAGTTTATCTTTCTGTGCTTTTATTTAACATATGCACTTAGTCACTCATTCAAATATGCATGTGGTTGTTATCAGATTTACCATGCTATCAATACCAACGCAAAAACAATTTGGCTTTAGTTTTAAATAATGAGTGTCAAAGTAATGAAACAACTACTGATTCAAATATTTTTTCCTAAAATTATATCAGCATATGTAGTACATTTGAAAGTGAGATTTTATACAGTGTTTTAACCTGGTTTGCTACTTATAGGGAAACTGAGGACCATCATCATTCTCTGGGCTCTGCTACTGTGTTGTTATCTCTCTTTGGAATATAATAAATATTATATAAATACATTTTCCTTATATCTGTACTGTGCTTCAACCAAAAATTTTTCTCTACTATGCAACATGTACAGATGGAACAGTAAAGAAGGTTAAAAATCAAGAAATACCCAAACTGTTTGAACTTGAATATATCTCCCCAAATTCATCCTGAATCTTAATTACCACTGTGGTGATATTAAAAAGTGAAGCTTTTGGGAGGTAATTAAATCATGAAGGCTGCACTTTATGGCTGGGGATTAAGGTTTTATAAAAGAGGCTTAGTACAGCACTCAACTCTTTCTCATCTCTTCATCATCTGAGGACATGGTGGTCATGCCATCATATAAAGCAGGCACTGAATATTCTGCTGCACTGATGTTCTTCCTGCTCCACTTCCTCCTCTTTAATTCTTTCTGGCCCAAAGTTCTATCTCCTCATATCACAGCAGATTCCACTGAGATGACTAAGATACCATCCCTTCCAAGAATCCATGTACCATAGCAGGGGAAGCTGGGAGAGGCATGTTCCTTTAAAAATGTCACTGTTGTGTGGTGCATGCCTTCCCCTGAGTACTGAGGAAGAAGAATTTGATGTTAGGTGAAATCAAATCAATGAGTCTTTCAAAATTAAAATAAATTTACTGACAAAGAGCTAGCAAGTTAAGAATATCCCAGGAAGAGAAATAATGAAAGATAAAAACAGGACAGAGCTGTTTGCAAAGAACAACACTGAGAACAACTTTATCATATCCTTATACATTACAAGTGCTTGATTGAAATTTCTTTCTAGGGACCTAATTTTCTTTAGTTCTAAAATGAAGATTATAATAATATCTACCCCTAGTATTATCTAGTAGATTAAACGGTGGGAGTCCAAGAAAAACACTTAGAAAAGTGTCTGGCAAATGACAAAACTGACACCTTATCTTTCTTGAGTGCTTTCTACACCTTTATAATCTTATCTTCAAAGGAACATGCTGAGATTGGCACTCTATCACATTTTTTTCCATTTTGGACAAATTATATTGCATGTTAGTAATCTGAAATATTTTAATATGCATTTCCATTGAGATATGACTACTAAGCAGCTGTTGGACCTCCTAGGAAATTGATTTTCTAAAATCATCTAGTGACTAAATTTAATAATCTTCAGGGAGTCATACAGTCATGAAGTCTGAAACTTGACATAAATAATTTTGTAGCACATTTCTCTGGTTTTACTTTTTCATTAAAAGTATCCATATTATTTGTTTATGGAATAGTAAACAAAAATTGCAAATTCAGTAACTCTGTGCTGTCTTCTCTTTTAATAAACATTTTCTGAAATTATTTTTACCATGGTTTTTAAAATTTACTTCATTATAAACAAAAGTGCCAAACAAGTACAAATATATTTTAAGCTTACTAAGTTTTCTGATTAACAATCCTTAATAAAACATACAAACCAATTCTTTTCAACTACAATGAAGTGCAAAACATGAATACAAATTCTAAATTGGCTTTATGATGTCTGAAAAATTTTATTTTTAATTATTTCTCTCAGCAAATATTAGTTGTGAGACTCAGTGGGAAATATTTCTTTAATAGTTATACACTCAATTACATCAATTAACTTTTTGTAATCTGAAGTACGCTTAGGGAATTTAAATGAAAAGCAACTGTGCACAAATATGTGCTACCAGTAAGTATGCTCTAAAACTGTAGAGTAAGATACAATTAGGGACTGAACTGATAAAATGTGATACTGAAATGTATATGGCACAAATGCAGTTAAAAAGACATGGCAACTGCATATTGAGAACATAAATTAACTGTAAAGAATGACTGTCTAAAGAGGGAAAAGCTCCTTTAAATAATTAATTTAATCTGACAGTATGTTTTATACATCCATAGTTGAATCTCAAAGGTATTTGGAATACGACCATTCAATCAGTAATACCATTAATGTGTAAAATAATTATTTGAAAAATCTACACTTTAGATACTCTACTCCCAAGTACCTGAAGTTATAGGGAACCAAATTGCTGACAATTAAATGATATAGAAAGTAGAGTCAATGGGAAAGAAATTAATTTTATAAAATATATCTTATGGTTTGAATTTATCTTTCATTTCTTCTTCTGAATATTTTTCATCATATTAAGAAAGGGAAAATAATCTATAATAACATTAATTCATAGATCTTTATGGAAAATTCTAAGTAATCTGTATTCAGTTTTTACATCCATGAAGAAATAGCAACAAATTTTACAGCTGTTTTTTTCCAATATTCCTTTCTCTACCACCAATTATAAACAGTATCTCAAAACCCAGTTGCAATGTTTACTTCCATGTTATAATAGCAAGTTTCTGTAATCATAGCTTAGATTGTTAGGAATAAATTTTAAATAAGATTTTAATTTCAATGAGTTAAGTTCTGAATATTCAACCATTAACTATATTTATCTTATATATTCATTTATTCATTCTATTTTCCTTCTTTCTGGTCTTTTTTCTCCCTTTAAAACTAAAATTAACTCCCATTTATAGCATATCTAGAAGGAACCATTTTTCCTTATGAAAGGCTTCTAAATTCTATTCTTTTGAAGTCCACCCCAGTGATCAAGATATGAAGAGTACAAGGATAATGTAATTAAATAAGTCATATGATGATGTTTGAAACAGGCTGGCCTTCCATATCACTTATTTTCTGTATAATCCAAAAATCCCTTAATCTCTCAGGTCTCAGCTTGATCAATAAAAAGAGAAATTAGATCTTCTTCACAAGTTACTATGTAGATTCACTGAGATTAAACATCCCAAATGCCACAGTGCCAGCACAAAGCTCATGCCATGCATTATTATATGTTTTCAAATATATAAGCCTCTAATTCCAATGAGCACTTAAAGTTCAGTAAAACTAAAACAGTAGTGAAACATACATTGCCTTACAAAATGCTATGAAATATAGCAAAGTAGCATTAACTTCAATTCCCTTAGTACATTTTTAGGAACTCAATACATTTAAAGACACTACTGTCTTTATTTTAAATGTTCTGCAAGCCACTGCTGTCTTTTGCTTAGAATAAGTGGTTGAGAGCTATATTAAGCAAACTAAATGATCTATTATAATCGTTTTGAGATGAAATGAACATATTTATGAACATGACCTTAATAGTTTTTGACATAGAGGACATACCCAACCTAAAAATATTCAATTTTTGATTTTGTAACCAAAGTGATAAACATTCTGTAGAAACCATACTTTGAATTTTGAATTCTAATATTTTTCAAGACTAGTGATCTGCAACACTCTAAAGATGTTGAGCAAGCTACACCTCTCAGTCAGCCAGGCCTTCCCAGCTGTAAACAACTGATAATCTACTATTTTGCTAAGATGTAATGTTCAGTGGGCTAGAAGTATTAAATAGATTTTCAAGCTAAAATATTTTTTAAATGCAATGGTTCTTTATACAACCCCAGAGCAAATAGAAGGACTTTTTAAATTCCAGACTAACTGGATGTACAGAGGATAATTTCTCTTTCACATAACTTCTATGTATTACATAACTATAATATATAACTAACTCTTCTGGGTTTCAATATAACCAACTCTTTGGGGTTTTAAAAACAGAAGTCAACTGAGGATGCTCTTTATAGATATAGTATCAAGATATCCCATCAACAACAAAAACTACAATTTGGATAAACATAATCCTGTTTGACCTAAATCAAATTCTGATGATTGTTTTAGTACTTTACAATTGCAAATATCACTCAGAGCAATCATACCAACCTAGGGTCTAGGAATCATTATATAAAAAGCTAAAAAGTATCCGAAGTGATACAGTTTTAAGAGTTAGAAAGCACTCGGGAGGCAGAGGCAGGAGGATTACTGATTTTGAGGCTTGCCTAGTTTGCATAGTGAGCTCTGACAGCCTGAACTACAAAACAGGTCCCTGTCTCAAAAACAGTAACAACAAAAAAGAATTAAAATGTAAGTCAATTTGCAAGAGAAAAGAAAATTAAAATATAAAAAGAGAGTACAGCAAAGTCACAAGAAGATATGCCATTAAAAAACTGACAAATATTAAACATGCTGCAAAACAGGTTAGGTAGAACTCTTAGAGACATTGGTTTAAGGAAAGACTTTATGAACAAACCTCTATAGAATGAGAACTACCAAAAGAAATCAACAAATGGGATCTCATCCTATTAAAAAGCTTCTGGTCAGCAAAAGAAACCACCAGCAGAGCTAAAAGACAACTACTAATATGAGGAAAAAAATCTTTATCAGCTATTTGTCAAAGGGCTACTATCTAAAATATATAAGGAGCTTAAAAAAAATAGCCCTCCCAAATTGAAAGACCCAATTCAAAAACGGGTGTCTGAAAAGAACAGAAACTTCTCAGAGGAAGAAGTAGAAGCAGCTAGGAAGCATATAAAGGAATGCTCAACTTCACTGGTCACTTGAGAGATGCACAAAGAACGGCTGCTACTATGAAATTAGCAGCAACAAATGCTGGTGAGGCTGCAAGTGAAGAAGGAACTTTTCTTCACTGTTGGTAGGAATGTAACCTCATGCAACTGCTATGGAGATCAGTGTGGATATTCCTCAAAAAACTAGGAATAGAGCTCCTATTTGACCCTGCTATTCCCCTGCTAGGAATATACATTAAAGAATTTTAAAAATTGTATCACAGCAACCTATCTGCACCCATGTTCATAGCAGGTCAGTTTGTGATAGGTAAATCTTGGAAACAACCTAAATGTCCATCAACTGCAGAGTGGATAAAGAAGATGTGGGATCTTTAAAAAAAAAAAAAAATGGGCTGGGCATGGTGGCTCATGCCTGTAATCCCAGCACTCGGGAGGTAGAGGCAGGAGGATTGCTGAGTTCAAGGCTTGCCTGGGCTACATAGTGAGCTGAGGGCCAGCCTGAAGTACAAAGCGAGACCCTGTCTCAAAAAAAATAAAAAAATAAAAAATTTTTAAAAATGGAGTATTACTCTGCATGAAGAATGATAAATTTGAGTCTTTTATACTCAAGTGGACATACCTTGAGGATACACTCATAAGTGAAATAAATAGATCACAAATGTGTAAATGTTGTATCTTGTCTCTGGTGTGAGAATCTGGAGATGTAAATAAGTTCTAGAATGTATGATAGATACTGTGAAATAGAAAATATTCAAAAGGAAAAGGGTAGAGGTAAGTAACTAGGGGAAAGAGAAAATTTGATGTTAAAAAAGGAAACAGAGGATATGTATGTGGGAGGGAGATGGTAAGGTGGGTAGGGGAATGAGAATTAGGTCGTGCTATATACTGTACAAATTCTCAATATTGAGTGTGATCATATTGTGTATATAAAATGTACCAATGAAGAATTCAATTAAAACAAACTGTTAAATAATTGAACAAAGTATATAATTACATAAGAATATCAGTTTGATAGAGTTCACTGTTAATAGAAAAGGAAAAATTTTAAAAATCTCACAAATAACCATTCTTTTAGCTACCAATGTGCAGGAAAACCAAGAATACAACTTGTAATTTTAATCTCGGTGAGAGTTAGGTAGACCTTTTTTTTTTTTTTTTTTTTTTGACACAGGGTCTCGCTTTGTAGTTCAGGCTGGCCCTGAGCTCACTATGGTGCCCAGGCAAGCCGCCGCAAACTCAGCAATCCTCCTGCCTCTGTCTCCCGAGTGCTGGGATGACAGGTGTGAGCCACCACGCCCAGCACTGTGGTATGTGGTATTGATGGTTGGTGGGCGTGAGTCTCCATGCCCAGCATTGTATGTGGTTACCGGGGATCGAACTCAGGACCTTGCGCTTGCGAGGCAGGCGCCGGAACCACTGAGCTAATCCTCCGGCCCAGTAATGACCTTTTATACAAGTGAATCAAGCAAAGCATAAGTGGTGATAATAATATATATTCAAATCTGTGTCTTTAGCCTCTACTTAATTATTGCTGCAATGATCACTGCTACTTGTCAAACATTGGTAGCTCTCCTCTATGGAGACACCAATGGAACTGTGATTCTCAGTCCAGTCTGAAGTTATGTGCATTGTGTCACTTCCAGATTGAAAGTGAAACAGTCAGTATGTGTGTCTTTTTTATATTTCTTTTCATTAACCTAATCATCACTGAATCTTGAGATAAACTAATGTGAAACTACGAAGTTAAAGTTTTAGGGCTTGTCATATGCAGTGGTCCACCTCAGTGTCCAATATCTGATAGATTATTTGTAATTTTACATTATGTATTTTTAAAGCATTTGATCTCAGAACCCACATATTCTGGATCTGCCCCTGGAGCATGTAACATTGGGCCTGCATCAGCCAAGTTTCCTCTTCTACAATGAGAAAATCATACTGTTGACAGTGTTGAACATGTGTTTTCCAGAAATAAATCTTTCTTTTCTCAGGACTCTGAAAATTGTGGTTGGTACTGCATCATAACACAGATTACCTCTCTAATGGTGCAATTTACTAAATAGCTTTCTATTGAAGGAAAATGGGGCAGTCCAGCCAAGACAACCAACTGACAATTATATTTCACATTGTCTAGAATCTTAGTTATCTATCAATTTTTTCATAAACTTCAATAGCTGAAGTAAATAATTTAGTACCAAAGATCCTAAGAACTTGCAGTAAGCAAAGTCTGTTACAAACAACGTCAGAGCTTGGCTATTGGAAACCATGGTAGCTTAGTAGTTAAGAGTAAGTTAAATCTGAAAAGAACTGAACTGAGATCTATCCTGAGTAAAACATAAGAACAAACTTGGTGACTGTATCTCATTTTCTAGTTACATTTTATTAGTTAAATGACAATAGAACTCCAATTTCTCTGTTGTGGTTGTTTTGAGGGGGCAGTGAAATATTTGTTTTTGCTAAATGGAACTAACGTGCGACAATGAACTGGATCTCTAGTTCAAAAACTTGTAGCTTTGTAATCTAATATAAATTATTTAATCACTGTAAGCCTCCATTTTTCACCTGAAAATGAGATCAATAGCTTATATCACTTACAATTTTGTGGTGGAGATTAAATTAGATCACTTTAGTAGATGTTAATACAATCTGTTAGAAAGACAGCTGGATAACTGAATGGAGTACAACCACTGTCTGGCCTTGTGGTACAGTATTTACACTGAATTTTTAGTATTTTTGATAGCCAACCTCCTAAGTGATTTCCAAACAATATTATCTTTCTGGGCTTCATAGTCACCTTCCATAGTCACCTTCTGCCATGCCTGAGGCTGACCCACTCTACAACAGAATACTGAATAGGTGTGAGATCTGAGCAGTGATATGAAAGACAATGGGATGCTATCTCAAACCCTGAAGGCTGCTCACTTAGGAAAGACAGCAGCCATGTCATGAAGGCAACAAGCGGTACCGGGAAAGGCCAGCATGGGGAGAAACTGAGACCTACTGTCAGTGTGATGGTGCTGTGTAAGGGTTGTCTTTGAAGGAAATCTACCGAGCCCAGTTAAGCCTTCTCCTGTCTGTAGCCACAGATAATTTGACTTAGCTTTATGAGACATTCTGAGTCAAAACTGCTCAACTGAGTTACTATCAAACTATTATCTACAAAAATAGAGATAACATATATTTGGTTTTATTTTAAGCCACACTAAATATTAGGATAATATGTTATTCAGCAATAGATAACAAATTCCATCCGACTTTGATTTTTTCAAAGTAATGAAACCATAACCAACTCTTAAAATAAGAATTAAATTTGTTTTTCAGAGAAGGATCAATAAAGTTATATGATGCTTCATAATACACTGTCATCCTAAATAACAAATGGAGAACTATTCTCCAAGAATGATGAATATATTCAGCAATGAACTTTCCAAGAGAAATTACATGAGATTAGCCAAAAAAAGCAAAGAAAGACAAAGGTAAAATTAAAAAGAGCTCTAAAAATTGTTTTGGAGGTGGGCTCTGTTGGCACTCATCTATAATCTGAAAGTCAAGGCAGGAAGACAACCACAAGTTCAAGGCCAGCTTGAGCTAAGTAATGAGTTCTAAGCCCACCTGAGCAACATAGTAACACTGTCTCATAGAAAAAAAAAAAGTTTTGAAACGTTTGTCCTTAGCTATAAAGTTCTCTAGCAAGGGCAGTGAGTCCAGCACTGGACATGTCATTGCTGGGAAGATATTCTTACAAAAGTGCTGTGTGTTTTGTGTGTGCGTGTGAGACATTATTTTGGACTTTGCTCATGATTGTAGTTATAGCGAAGTCTTTTTGGTTTGTTTTGGTTATCACACATAAGTGCAGGAGAGTCCCTCTTTCATAAACACCCAGTTTCCTTTATAATCTATGTTAGGATCTGACACTAGTGAATCTAGCCCTTTGGTATCTTTTTTATGGTACACTCCATATCTTTTGAAAAATTCTTTTTTGGGCCAGAGATTTAGCTCAGTGGTTCCAGCGCCTGCCTAGAAAGTACAAGGTCCCTGGTTAGATCCCCAGTAACTACATAAAATACTGGGCGTGGTGACAAACCCACCAGCAGTCAATACCACATACCACAGAGGTAGGGTTGGTGGCTGAAGCCTGTAATCCTAGCCCTCGGGAGGCAGAGGCAGGAGGACTGCTGAATTCGAGGCTTGCCTGGGCTACATAGGGAGCTCAGGGCCAGCCTGAACTTCAAAGTGAAACCCTGTCTCAAAAAAAAAAGGGCCTGAGGGTTAGCTCAGTGGTTCCAGCAGCTGCCTCGCAGGCGCAAGCGCAAGGACCTGAGCAAGGACCTGAGTTCGATCCCCGGTAACCACATATAATGCTGGGCGTGTCTCACAATGCCAGAGGTGGTGGCTCACGCCTGTCATCCCAGCACTCGGGAGGCAGAGACAGGAGGATTGCTGAGTTCGCGGCGGCTTGCCTGGGCACCATAGTGAGCTCAGGGCCAGCCTGAACTACAAAGCGAGACCCTGTCTCAAAAGCAAAAAAAAAAATAAAAAAAAAAAAAAAACCTCAGAATAAGGAAACTTTTAACAACAGAACCCAGAAGCTTCCTGTATGCTGTTTATCATCCAGTTCTTTTAAATTTAAAAGCAAGTGGGGTGATGTTGGGGCCACACACTGCTCCAAATTCAGTCTTGGCACAAATGCTACAGTGCCTACTGTCATATATTCCAAAATGTCAGTGCTAAGTCCCCTTCAGAGTTATGATTTGAACCCATAGATAGTTCTCCAATTCTTAACCATTGACTGAATGCCTTTATGTGCTAGGCACTCTATTAGGTTTTAGACACTCTGACAGTCTTAACATTTTTTTTTTATTTTTATTTTCCTAAATAACAAATGGAGAGCTATTCTCCAAGGATAATAAATATATTCAATATGTTTTTCCCCTTTCTCAAATCATCCTGGAAATATAGTTTTAAACGTACATAAAGGAGCATCTCAAGAGAAATATCAAAACTTCTATTTGTAACATAATATTCACCCCATTATATAGCTTCATTGGCATTAATGTGGATAAACTACTTATGCAATATGAATTTGTAATCAAAGGATGCCTATAGCTGAGTATCACAATTAATGCTAAATAAACTTCTAGTAGAATTTTTCCAATAAAATGAGTTTTATGACAAAAAATGAAAGAATCACCATTCTCTGAACAATAAAATTATCAATAGAGAACAGTAGGAAACAAGTGAAAATAAATGGACTATAAATACCTACATGAATTTTCAGTGATTTTTTTTTTCCTAATACTACTCTGGACTTTCTGCCTTGGAAACATCTAGAAATTTATTCTCCTTATTTTTATCAACCTAACAATCTCATGTAATATTCTTGGCAGAATTATTAACCTTTAACAATTATAAGGATGTTGGATTTAATTCTAGAAATCAGTTTTCTTTCCTACCATAGAGACAGAGAGAGAGAGAGAGAGAGAGAGAGAGAGAGAGAGAGAGAGAAACATTTCTTTGTTGATGGAAGACACATCTGTAGTTTTAAATCTCTTGCACAATAGCACCTGATTAAGCAAAGAAATGTATTGCAAAGAAGAACTGTGTATTATTATGTTCTAGTCATCTTGGAAAGCTATTATTCATGTTTTGCAAACTATCCAAGCTTAACATCGAAATAAGCATTGCCAAGAACATGAACTTGATAGTCAGGCAGTATGAAAGATTGTAGTGATATTCAAAGTAATTAGCAAACTGAATGGCATAAGCATCAACCAACCAAGATTGATAGTGGGCATAGTGTCAAAGCAATTTCAGAGACCCCTTGCTTTACCACAATTTAACCTAGTAGAGAAGTTGAGGTCACTGGCCATTTGAAAAAGCCATATTTAATGGAATGTGGAGGAGGGTCTATTATTCACTGGTACAGAATCATTCCAATATTTTAGTAACTAGCTGTTGCTCATATGTTCAATGTCAACACTACTTTACTGGATAAAAAAAGTCTACAAAATTATTTCAAAAATAGTCACTGCCTAAACTACGGATAGAACTCCTTTTTAGAACTGCCTTCAGAGGTACTTTTATAAGCCACAGGAGAAAAAGTCTCATTAATTTCATCACAACTCACTTTTTACCAAAAATGGTATTACTCAACAGGTTCATACACATTATTCACCACTCTTGGCTCTGAGTAACTTTCAGTTATTTCCAAAAATCAGACTCAATTCCAAAGGCAAAGATATATTGAGAACCTATTTTTAAATATTTCATGCAGTACCTAAAGCAGCTCCAAATGAGGAAAAGAAAATTGTAGTTAAGTTCTTATTATATACCATTACAGTATACACATTTATCTATTGTGCTCCATTGAATCTTACTTTATTTTATTTTATGTCATCAATCATTTGGGTGTCCAAACTCAGACATAACAACATTTCCAGGACAAAAATTCACAACATTATGAAGAGATTTATTTTCCCTAGTATGATATTCTACCTTCTAATTACAACTTCTTACTCCAATTACTAGACTCATATAAAATAGCAATTAAAAAAAAACAGGACAAAATTTTCAACTACCTTACAATAAAAGAAGTTAAGATTTATTGAGTGTCTATTATATGCTAGGACAACTACATGCTAGAATAAGCTTTTGCACATATGTGGCAAATATAGAAGACTGTATTTGGCTAGGGGTTATATTTCTCTGAATCTTAGAATTTACAAACTACTAACTACAAAAAAAGTTTCTATTATTGTATTTTTAACAATATTATAAGTATCTGCATAATAAGGCGTATGTAAAAGTTTAACTATTATTTTCCTGAGCTCCCACAATAACACAATCGAACAGACACTTCTATAATTCCCACTGCATAGATGAAGCACTGGAGTCTCACTGAGGTCGAGGATCTCTTCACAGAAGACAGGGCCAACCTGGATGTTGACCCAGCAACCATGCTAATTCTACACTCATGCTCTCACCTCTGTGTGACACTGAAAGCGCTGAGAACACTGACATAAATGCTTGATGCTTGAGTTGCTGTCACAAAGTGCCATCAACTGCTATCACGTTTAGAAACAACAGAAATTGACCTCTCATAGTTCTGAAGCCTGGGGTTAAACAAGGGCGCCACCATGGAAGGACTGGGTGAGGTCCTCTTCCCGTGTTGTCTTCTCCTAGCCTCACGTGTTCTCCCACGGAGAGAGCCTGCTTTGCCCTCTGAGGTCCTTTTCTTAAATGTCCATTCCTGAAGGCTCTGTCCTCTTGGCCTAATTTTATTACAAAATCCTCACCTTCAAATACAATACTTTGGATTAGGGTTCCAACATATGGAATCTGAGGAACCCAACCCCTAATCCATTGCTGTTCACTACTCTTCAGAATCAGAAATGTGGTTCTGTGTTTAGAATAAAGTTCAGATTTTTTAATACCATTTGCACACAGGTAAGCCCAAAACTAGTGAGCTATACAGATGACAAAAGAGAAAAAAGAAGCCTGAACTATGTGATAGAAGGAGCACTCATTCCTTAATATTCTCAATATTTTCTTGTCTGAAGTCTGGTCCCAGAATGGCTGAATCTCCCACTACAAATCTATCTTCATATGTACTGTAAACTATTGGCTCAAGTAGTTATTTATATACTAAAAGTACAAAATCTTAAAACTATTATTCATTTGTAGATTTTCTTTTTAGAAAAAGTTTTACTGTTCAACATATATACACAGAAAGTTTAGCATATATGTATTTCTGCATCCAAACATACGTTTAAAGAACAAAAGAAGCTCATATAATTATGACCAGTTATAGAGTGATGTTAGTGCTATTGAACACCCTCCCCTATATTAACTACTTCATTTTCCACAAAGGATGTCTACCCATTATCCTTAGTATCATGATTTTATTCTTATTTTGCCTCGGTTTAGTTTACCACTTATGTAGACTTCCTTAACACTGCAATTTTAAAGGCTGCCATTTTTAACTTTATGCAAATGCAATAACTTGGAATATATTCTGTGACCTCTTTTTAGATAATCTGTGATAGACTATGCCAATGTGTGTTGCTTCCATTTGTCCCTTTTCTTGACCATATACAATTCCATTTTATATCTTAATTTGTATATTTAATTGATTGTGCCAGAATACTTAAATTAATTTCAGGTATTTTATTATTGTTGCTGTTACTGAAATAATGCTTCTATTGATATTCTTGTACATAGTTCCTGGCCCACCTGTAGGATACATACACTGCACTAAAATTGCTACCTTACAAGATATGATATTCTTCATTATCATCTAAGTTCTTGTTCAAAAAAATAAATTGGAAAAGATATTTTCTAGGCTTCTTCAACAATTCATAGTCATTTCACCATGTTCTTGCTATGGAATCTAAATGAAAAGGAAGTAAAATACTTCCTGGCCCAGGTCATCTATACAATAATTCCCCTTCCCATGCTCTGGGACACTGACGTGTCCACAGTGCAGTTAATCAATCATGTAGAATTGGGAAAGGGCCTAAAATGTGAGGATACAACAGTTTCCATTATTGCAACTCTTCCCTCACATTTTCAGCTGGTAGTCATTTTAAATTTTCCAGTTCTAGTATATGTTAAATATTATTGCAGTGAGTTTTAAATTTCATTCCCTTGATTATTTTCTCATGTAATTCATATTTGAAGTCTTGTTGTAAAATATATGTAAAGTCTCTTGCCCATTTGTTTTATCTGGTAGCTGTTTCCTAATAATTTGTAAGATGTTTTAGTAATTCAGGCAGATTATGTTGGTCATTAGTCCACTACAAATGTTGCAATAATAATATAATGTTTTCAATCTCTTTGTGGAGTACTGGTGATGCTTTTTTTTTTTTTTTTTTTGAGACAGGGTCTCACTTGTAGTTCAGGCTGGCCCTGAGCTCACTATGGTGCCCAGGCAAGCCGCCGCGAACTCAGCAATCCTCCTGTCTCTACCTCCCAAGTGCTAGGATGACAGGCGTGAGCCACCACGCCCGGCATTGTGGTATGCGGTGTTGATTGTTGGTGGGCGTGTCTCCACGCCCAGCATTATATGTGGTTACCAGGGATCAAACTCAGAACCTTGCGCTTGCGAGGCAGGCATCAGAACCATTGAGCTAACCCTCCGTCCCCTGGTGATGCTTTTGTTTTAATTAAATCAAATGTCCCAGATACTTCCTTTATTTTTTTCTTTACTTTGTGACATGGTAAAAATTATTTTTTCTACTCCAAAGATATTCCATTGAGATTATACAAACCCTTTAAGCTATAGATTTTTGCATTTAGTCCAATGTTCACTCACTCCATTTTTGACATGCTTCTTTTTACAAAAGAGTGAAGAGTTGAGTTAAAACCAGCAGATGAAAATTACAGATAAGAATGGTTATGCCCATGAACTTTTGCATTTTATGTGAATACTATCATTGATGTATACTGGGGTGGGGGGATATAGAGAAAAAAAAAAAGTATGAAGACACTGCTTCAGAAGCTACCTTAGTGGGAGTTAATAAAAATAAATGTCAAACTATGCTTTTAAACCCACCCTAATTAACTCACGTATAGAACAAACAGAACCTGGGTTTTAAGTGCTTCATGTGAAAAAGACAAGGTGTCCTAACTGTGTTTGACAAGCTATACATGCCTCCAATTGTACAACAAGGTTGCTAAGAAACCTAACAATATCTCAGATAGAAATACACTGTCCAGATCATAGGAGATGATACCTACCCTGTAGCTTGTACTCATTAAATAACAATAAAGCTCTTGCAACTCTTGAAGAGGCACATAGATAAGCTAAATTTTATCTCAAGGAAAGAAATAAAGATGGTAATATGGTGGGAAACCACAATAAAGAAATACAGTTGAAGCAACTGGGAAATCTTAGATTGAAATGAATATGTAGATGCACAATAATTATTCTATTTAGAAATATAAATGCTGTCTTATCAAAGAGAAAGCATGTGTGTGTGTGTGTGTGTGTGTGTGTGTGTGTTCTATATTACTCCAAATAAACACTAGCGACCAATGGATAAAAGGAATAAGGAAGATTTAAGCTAATTAGGACTTTATGGCTGGACAATATATCTTTAAAAAGACCTGATTGGGGGCCGGAGGGTTAGCTCAGTGGTTCCGGCGCCTGCCTCGCAAGCGTAAGGACCTGAGTTCGATCCCCGGTTACCACATATAATGCTGGGCGTGGTGGCTCACGCCTGTAATCCCAGCACTAGGGAGGCAGAGACAGGAGGATTGCTGAGTTCGCGGCAGCTTGTCTGGGCACCATAGTGAGCTCAGGGCCAGCCTGAACTACAAAGCAAGACCCTGTCTCCAAAAAGCAAAAAAAAAAAAAAAAAAAAAAAAAAAAAAAAAAAAAAAAAAAAAAAAAAAAAAAAAAAAAAAAAAAAAAAAAAAAAAAAAAAAAAAAAAAAAAAAAAAAAAAAGACCTGATTGACTGAAGAATGCAATAATGTCCTTTTCCAATATTGATGGCATTGAAATAGAATCTAAATGATCATTTATCAGAATGTTACCAGTAATAGCTACTATCTATTACTGAATATTACTGGTGAGGAATTATTTAATGTGCTTTGTCTGCATTTTTCCACTTAATCCTCACAGTGGCCCTAGGAGATGGGAACAGTTTTGTCATCATTCTGTAATGAAGGGTCTGAAGCTTAGAAAGGTTAAGTAATTTGCCCAAAGTCACACAATTTGTAAAAGGCAGAAAGCACATCTATCTTGTGTCCAGAGACTGGATTCTCACCCACACTGCTTCTCACTTGTCAATGCTATAAAAAGATTTGCTGCACTTAGAAAGGACCTGCACAATGTGGCTTTCTAATTCTGAGACTTCTTGGTTCTGAAAAGTATATATATATATATATATATAAAATTGTTTTTTTTTTAAACTTCATAAAACAGTATGGAAAGCAGACATCGGAGGGAATGGAGCAGGTAACATTTAATGAGGAGAGAAAAAGTCTGGAAAGATCTTAAGTGCAAGGCATTAATCCAGGAAAAATATATTCCTGACAGGTTGAAGGCAAAGGACACTTCATGAATGTTATGCACACATGGGAGAGAGGTGATGAGGGAACAAGGAGTAGCAAGGACACAAGCAGAGGCATCACTCAGTGATCTGAAATGAAGTTGCAAGCAACACCTTTTACTGCCAATCAAGAAGAAGAAAGAGAAACTGGGGAGGACTATCTCCTCTTCATTAAATGTCAAGAGCTCTGTGAAGACCTTGCTTTCATTAATTTTCTTGCAAGTAATTAAATATTAATTTAAAAAATTAGCCAGAATGATGGTAATTTGATCCAAATGGACACTGTTAAATCTTCCATTTATGCATACATTCATTTAACAACTACTTATCATATGCCCACTAATTACTAGGCACTTTTGTTAGTTCTGGAAATAAAAAAAAGAACTGGAAGTATTCCCTTATCCTACCTCAAATAATTCCCTATATTTACTGACTATATTTTTCTAGGGCAACAACACACACACAAACATACACACACACTATGAGAATCTAAAAGATATGTTTAATAATTATAAGAGAAAAGACAAGGAAAATTGCAAGTTTGAACTCAGCCTGGGAAAATGATTTAGTAAGACTGTTTCAAAAGTAAAAATAAAAGAGGGGATCAGAATGTTGCTCATTGTGAAGGCCCTGAGCTCAACTCCCAATATGAGGTGTGGGGGGGAGACTGTGGAGAAGTGTTAAGACTTTATAGAATTTTAACTAAATACACAAATTTTAAAAACCGAGAAAATGGCCAGGAAAAGAGGATGTACTAGGAATAGTATAGCTTAGTTCATGTTTTTGAATCACAAAGGCTGTGAAATGTCTTGTGGCAATGTTAAAAAGACACTGGACAAATCACTTCCCTTCTCTTACCCTCATTTCCTCATCTTTAAAGTGGAAATCCTAATGTTAGTTCTTTTGGCCACATAAAATGGGTTTGTATTTTTGATACATTTCTGATGAATTTGAATGTGAACTTCAAAATGTATAGATAGATAGATAGATCTTCATTTCACCACAAAATATGACTAAAATATGAAAAATCTCTCCAGACCTGCCCTACATGCATGCATAGATACATTCATACACATTTATGTATGTATATATATATGTGGATATATACAGAGAAAGAGGGAGAGAAGAGACAGAAGGATATGTGACGGTGTGGTCCATGTTCTATCTGATATGACTCACCTAGTATACATATTCGGACAGGCAATTCATAAGTGGGGTGGAAATTCAATACTCAGGACCTTGGAAGCTCCCTGGAGCCTCCAAACCGACCTGGGGAAGCACCATTTCTTCCCCGTTCGGGTCTCCTTGGATTACCGGGACACATGGCAAAGCTCTTTCACAAATACTGGTTTCTGTCCTCCTTCCAAAAGACTCAACAAAACGGTGCTTGTCAACTGCGTTTATGGTAATAAATCTCCTTTCCACCAACTCTCCTGACATTCTAATGCCTTCCTGAACCTAATAAAAGGGTCATTTTCCACCTGAATTCATCTTCTCCAAGCTGCCTTATATTTCTGCAAATCCAAGTTTCAACAAGTTTGATTTCTCATTCCTTCTGCAGTATTTTATTTGCTTTAACCAAGCTAAAAATCACAACTGCCACCCAAAGCGCTACTCTAATAGCTTGAATGGGGATTATATTTTATTGGCTGACTGTATAATGTGCATACACCTGAAAGCTGAACTGCTCCTTTCTTAAGTGACAGAGAATTAAATGCTCCCTTTAAGATATTGCTCTAGGATTTTTCTCCACATCAATTCAATAATTTTCTACATATCAATTGTGCCAAGATCAGCATTCTCTCCTAAACATGAAACAAGAACATCCAAGAAGTCCTGAGACACAAGCAGGTCTTAGCATTATAGGTAGAAAAGCCAGCTAGACATATGTAGGCAGATAGACAGGGCCGGCTCTTGAAAGACTTGCAAAAAGGACATCCTCAAAGGTCAACACCATCAATGAGGAACTACACTTCCAGATAGCAGTGATGCAGCAGACCTCATCTCCCAGGATGGAATGTCAAAATCCGGATCCGGCCCCTCCCTGGAATGCAACAATTGCAAATTCCCCAAACAGCGGGCCAGGACTTTGACCCACCTGGAGGAGTCTCCAGACAAGTAAGACCTTCTAAGGCTTGATTTCTCATTGGACCCTATTCAATCAAAAAGTTGCTGAAGTAGCTATGCTTGACATTTACCCATTGGTTAGCCACGGTTTGCCCATTTC
The DNA here is from genome assembly GCA_004025085.1 of Thryonomys swinderianus. Taxonomy (NCBI): domain Eukaryota; kingdom Metazoa; phylum Chordata; class Mammalia; order Rodentia; family Thryonomyidae; genus Thryonomys; species Thryonomys swinderianus. The sequence goes on from PVIC010028940.1 coordinate 18,581, forward strand.
TTTCAAATCTTATTGGAAGCCCCCACTGTACTCATTGGTCAATTGCAACCCGTCTACCTTTTTGAATCTTTCTGGTAGCCCCTATTTCAGACACGCCTCACCTCGTGGCTTTACTCCAATGAAGCCCTCTAAAAAGTGAGGTAAGGGGGTTACCCACTTTCCGGCCCCCCCCCCCCGCCTTCTGTCTCTCTTAAGGCAGAAGCTTTCTCTCTGAATAAAATTTTCCTACTCAAACCTCCGTTGTTCCTAAAATTCATTCTTCGATTTTAGAGAACACAAACTCGCGTTTCAGGTGGGGAGTTAGGTCTTAACTCTCCTGCATCATTAGGGTTGGCTTAGCCATCTCACCTCTACCTCGAAGGATTTTAGGACCTTGTCTTTGGTTTCCAGAGGGCAATTTAAATAGCAGCCTGCAAGGAGTTGCATGTTCTCAGCTGCTGAACAACTCTTTTAGTACAAATGGCAGTATTTCTTTTTGGTGGGTTTGAGAGTTGATTTAAATCCAATCATTATTTCTACAAGATATTACCCAATCTATTTATAATGGCAGTTTTGCTCTTGCTGCTGTGCTTGCTTTCACAGGGGTGGGAGGATCCACAACAGCATTCTCAAGCCCAAATCTGGAAAACCCTTGGACTCTGCCAGTGGTAAAGGGTAAGTCACATGTGCCTACTTGCTTATTTTAAATTATCTGTGACACTCATTCATGTAGATGATGATGTCCAGTTCCCCAAAATAATGAGTCAAAGGCTTGTGATCAACAGAGTTCACAGTGACCTTTTCACTGGGAAGAACCCAATCACAGGGTACTTTGAAGGGACCATCCTAGGTCTAGCACCCTGAGCTCAATGTGTTCTTCCATGCCCTTGGCCACCAAAATCCCTCTCTACCCATCCAGAGGGCAGTTCTTAAATAGGGAGGGTAGGAGCACTCTGAGACCTTGCCACTTCCCAAGAAGTTTCACAGACACTCCCTGAGATCAATTTGTGGGAGGCAGAGAGCAGACTGGGGGAAACTAAGCAGAGAAAGAGCAGAGGCACAGCCTGGATAGCCTGCGGATGGAGCCTGGCCACCTTACTCAGCTCCAGCCTAGAGAAGGGAAGCTGAGGGAGAGCTGTTTCCAGCCCGGAAAGGAAAGGAGAAGCTCTGGAGCAGAAAAGGCAGAAACATAAACAAAACCAGCCTCCTCAATGAGGTCTAAGAGGACAGTCCTCTGACAAATGGGAGGAAGAAAGGGAAAGGGAAGAAGGGAGAAATGAAAAAGTTGAAGGTAATTCTCCCTCTCTCCCTTCCTCCCTCCCTCCATGCCTCCCTCCCTCCTTCCTTCCTTCCTTCCCTCACTCAGGTGGCTTGGTTTTTCTTTATGCCAAGCTCAAAAAGGCATCAGCCAGGATTTTGGCAAGGGGCACACTCATCATTTAATTAAACACAGAAGAACAGGTCTTTTTCTTCTTCTTTAAAGTAAATTTAGTAGCATCCCTCCATTTTCTCTGCTCTTTTCCAGTAAAAGTTTCGCACAGCATCCCCAGTTTAGTTGTCTACTACTCTTTACACCAATGGTTACCTCAGATTGTCTGCTCTGTGTATGGGGACTTTCTTTACCAAATGCCTGGCGGTGTGCTACCCCCCAGCTGGATGGCCATTCCCAGTAGGGCAATCCCTGCAAGCCCCTTATCTTCTCCTAGGTTGACATTCTCTAGCCCTGTCCCGCTCTTCTACTAAAACACACATTTTCATTTCCTTTCACCTGCATTCCGACCCCTCCCTGAGTTGCTGTTTCGCCTGCAGGCCATCAGAAGACTTGAAAGTGATTTTGTTTTGCTTAGATCCAAAGCAGGTACATTCCATGAGCCCACTCTTAAAACTTGCAATCTACACATTTGCACCTTTCCCTCCTTTTTAAAGCTGGTTGAATTCCTGGTAATAAAACAACCCAAATTACCCAAGCAAAGCTATGAAGGATGGTGGTTTGACAGAAAATGTGGACTCCTGACACAATTCTTAACCATTCTCTCTTTACCTTGTCTCCCTTTTCTTCCTTTGTGAACCCTTGAGTTCCTGGCAACCAGGTTAATTTAACATGCTTACTCGGATATGAAAACTGATCTGGTTATAGTCACTTAGGTTTTATTATAGGGTCACATAGGGGATCACCAATTATTCATTCAGCATTTACTAAGTTCCAGATATAAGAAAACACATCCAGGGACTAAAAATATAAATGCAACTTCTTTCTTACATCACCTTTCTTCTGTCTACTATCTCCTCCATGGTAATCATCCTCACCATAATCATTTTTAACAATGTTCTCTGCACTTTTAATATGTGGCAAGTATTGGGCCAGAAGCCTCACATGCATTTTGTCACTTAATTATAAGGACCCTAGACGGAATATATCAATTCCATTTTATAGGTGAGAGAAGTAAGGATTAAAGAAGCTAGGCAGCTTCTTCAAACTCCTATGTCTAATGTGTGTTGATGCAGGTGTTTGTAGACCAGACAGTCTGACTCCAGACTTTTAGAACAACCCTTCTAAGGAGTCAATTTTTACTGGAGGATTCAGACTTGTAAACATATAAATACATCAAAGAGGTAAGTACTAGAGTTGTAGAAATACAGAGACAGCAGTGACTAACATTGCCTAAGGGAATGAGGAAAACTTACTCATCTGTGAGGTGAGCCTTGAAATATGAGTAGGAGTATCCCAAGCAAAGAAAGGGATGGGAGTGCAGGTGTCTTTCAGGATAAGACAACCACACGTACATATATAATGGTATAGTTGAGAAAGTCTGTTTTGGTATGTTTAGAAAACAGTATCTGAGCATAGAGCTCATGAGAGAATACTACAATATAAAATCACAGAGAGTCAAATATAAAACTAGATCCAAGAATGTCAAGACCTTCAGAGATCTTACTAGTAAGTGTAACTTTTATAATGAAAATAAAATGACACTAGTACAGATTTTAAAGAGAAAAATAACATAAATATGTGGGTTTATTGGTCTGTCTTTTTTTTTTTTTTTTTTTTGAGACAGGGTCTCGCTTTGTAGTTCAGGCTGGCCCTGAGCTCACTATGGTGCCCAGGCAAGCCGCCACAAACTCAGCAATCCTCCTGTCTCTGCCTCCCGAGTGTCTGTCTTTTTTGTGTCTGGAGATTATCAGAAGTCTGAAGAATTAAGAAAAGGGCCCAATGGTAGGCACTCTAGTAATAAATTTAGTACATAAATGTGAGAAGTGAAGAAGGCATAGACTAGAAGTAGTGAGATGGAAAGGCCAATCCCTCTCCCAGGAAACAATGGTATGAAAGGACTTCTGTCTATTTGTAGAAAAAAAGGTTTTAGGCACAAAGAAGTTTACTCAGAAGATTTCTTAGGAGAGCACCAACTAGCCCTCTTACTTTTTAAGTATAGATAAAATCTATAAAACTTAAAAAGATTAAAACCACTCAATCAACTAGGGAGAGAATACTTTTATTCAAAGCTTGCTGTCCACAAACTCAGGATCCTTTAATACATTTGAGGTTGGTGATCACATGCCAGGGAAAACACAATGCTACCCTTAAGGACACTCAACAGATGAGAAAGCTGAAGTCAGTAACACAATCAGTGACAGAGCTAGGATATGAAAATAGAGATATGTCTCACTCCAGAGTTCATGGGGTTTTCATGTACTACCTGAGATTGAAATTTACATGTTCTTAATCCCAGTCTAGCACCCTCTTTACTAGTCAATGCTACTATTCTAGGTAGAAAAGCCAGCTAGACATATGTAGGCAGATAGATAGGACTGGCCCTTGAAAGAAAACCAAAAAAACCAACTTGGAGGTTACTGCTGCCTGAGAAAAGCTACCCCACCCATATAAGATAAATAGCTCATTGAAATTCCAAACAAGCAGCCATCAGATATTCTAAAGAAGGCTCCAGCCTCCTGGGGTGAAAGGCTGACACCTTAACCCACCTCCCCAAAAAAGAGTTAGAGTCAAAAATTCCTGTCTGATTGTTAATCCCCCACTGTACTCATTGGTTAATTGTAACCCATCCACTTTTGTTTTTTTAATTGAATTCTTTATTGGCACAATTTATATACATCTCAAAATCACATATAACATTGGGAAATTTGTACCAGAATATGCCACAAGTTAATTCTCATTTTTACCCATATCCCTACCCACTCCCCCCTCCTCCCCCCTTTATACATGCTCTTTTATTTTCTTTCTGTATCATATTTATTCCTTCCCCTCATCACATTCCCACACCAAGTTTCCTATAGAAA
>PVIC010028941.1:0-23032 GCA_004025085.1 Thryonomys swinderianus
GATGAGGGGAAGGAATAAATATGATACAGAAAGAAAATAAAAGAGCATGTATAAGGGGGGAGGAGGGGGGAGTGGGTAGGGATATGGGTAAAAATGAGAATTAACTTGTGGCATATACTGGTACAAATTTCCCAATGTTATATGTGATTTTGAGATGTATATAAATTGTACCAATAAAGAATTAAAAAAAAAAAGAATTTATGCTGTTCTGGTACAGTTAAAAAAGGACATGGAGCTGGGCATAGTGGCCCATGCCTGTAATCCCAGCACTCGGGAGGCAGAGACAGGAGGATTGCTGAGTTCCAGGCTTGCCTGGACTACATAGTGAGCTCAGGGCCAGCCTGAACTACAAAGTGAGACCCTGACTCAAAAAAAAAAAAAAAAAAAAAAAAGGACATTGAGCAGGGATTTAGTTCAAGTGGTACCACACCAACAGTTGAAGCAGAAGGGCCCAAATTTGATGCAGAGAACCACCAAAATAAATAAATAAATACATAAATATGATATGGTTAAACAGATTACACAAACATTTAAAACTTTATAATTTGATGCATTTCAAATTTAATGGTATTAAATTTAAGAGAAAAATTTATGTTTATAAATACCTAGAAATATTGAGTGAAAATGTCAATTTTGTCCCTTTTGGGGAGAAATGAATAACTTTTATTCAAAATTAATTAATGTATTTAATATTGTACTTTCCAGACATTTACAAATTGAGTTTTTTGATGAAATATATCAAAATAATAATCTATAAATGTATCCAAGCTTCTTACAGTAAAAACCATAAGCATTTGGTTTTCCCTCATCAATAATACTGATAATTTCAGGAAATTCTCAATATTTTTTTTTTTTTTGAGACAGGGTCTCACTTCGTAGTTCAGGCTAGCTCTGAGTTCACTATGTAGCCCAGGCAAGACTTGAACTCAGCAATCCTCCTGTCTCTGCCTCCTGAGTGCTGGGATTACAGGCATGAGGCACCACACCCAGAGAAATTCTCAATATTTTTGAAATACTGGGTAAATGTCAAACCATTCTATAGAGGTTCATGTCAATGTTTTAGAACACTTTATTATGTTTGATATGCTCTTAGGCTACTTAATCTGGTCAAATTCTTCTACAAAAGATAGATTAGTTGTACACATTACATTTGGCAGGAAAATTAAAGAAGTATAATGAATTATTACTAATACTTTTTAAATCTACCACTAAATTAAGCACTGAAATCAATTATAATTTATAGATAATATAATTAATTATACTTTTCAAAAGCTAATCTTTATCATCTGATATGAAAAAAGTTAAACAACTATTGAAAATATATTTAGGGTAAGAAGAAAAAGTAACTTTTTTCTACAATTTTTGGGTCATGTCATGATGTGCAATATTTTACAAATGTTATATCCTTTAGCCATCAGAGTTATCTTTATGCTGGAACTGTGGAGGGGTTTTTTGTGTTTTTTTTTTTACTTTGTTTTGATTGTTTTTATTAATACATGTTTATAGTATGTAAGTTTACAATTCTTCTGGGGCATTAGTAAATATGCATAACACCATAATTCCGTTTTCTTGAATCTTTATTGGTACATTTCATGTACACATTGTATTCACACTCAGCATTGAGAATTTGTACCAATATATGATATGACTTAATTCTCATTTTTTTCCAATTCCCCTACCCCCCCCCCCCCCCCCCCCTCCCCCCTATAAAAAAGTTTTTTTTTTTTTTTTTTGGTGATGGTGCTGGGGATTGAACTCAGGCCCTTGTGCTTCAAAGGCAAGCGTGGTACTACTTGAGCTAAAGACCCAGCCCCCTGTTTTCCTTTTTTTTTTGGCATTACATATTTTCTTTTTCCTCATTAGTTATTGCTCCCCTCCATTTCTCTTTGAATATTTTCTGTTTCACAATATCTATCATACATACATAATTTCAGGAAAAGCTCAATATTTTTTAAATACTGGGTAAAATTTTCGACCTACACGGAGATTGGGAGTCGTGACTGTGCGTCTGTCCCCACTCAGCCTCCTGAGGTCACTGAGCGACGACGGTACCAGAATGTATGCTAAGTATGGTGAAGTAGGAGGACAATGTTCAAAGAGCAGAGGGAAAGGGTGGCAGGGGAAAGTAAAGAAGAGAAAGCAAATCTGTGACGGTAAACAAGGAAGCAAAGCTTGTGGAAATAGGGGCTTGCGGGTCTGTAGGGAGCGCAGGGGAATGGAACAAAGGAGAGTCAAGGCGTGTAGAAATTGTCATTGTTGATTTTGACCATAATGTGTGTATACACTGTACGAATAAAAACAATTTTTAAAAAGATACAGAATAGAATTAAGCAAAGACATTGGCAGACATCCTAAAACCAGAGCAAAAGACTACTTTGCAAAACAAAGAGACTAATAGCGTTAAGTAGGAAGTAGAACTGAAGTAACTTGATCTAGAGTTTAGAGGCAATTGCCCTGAGAAACTGGCACATTTAAGGCCCAAAGTGAAAATCATTATGGATATGAGTTTCATTTCTGTTAAGGTTTGGCAATATTGAGAATAGGAAAGCTACTATATGTGTATGTTTTTATAGATATCTCTGAGATGTAGATATGTTTTTCCTAAATCTACACATTTGCATTGCTTTTAACATGAGAAAATATTTGTTTCAATGACAGTTCTGATAATAAAGCATACCAAAATTCTAATTTTTTGGTTTAAAGAACAAAAATGGATTAGAAAAAGGAGAATATGATTCTATCACTACTTCCTAAAAGCTTTTTCTTTTTTTTGTTTTTTTTGTTTGTTTGTTTTGAGACAAGGTCTCACTTTGTAGTTCAGGCTGGCCCTGAGCTCAGAATGTAATGCAGGCAAGCCTTGAACTGAGCAGTCCTCCTGCCTCTGCCTCCTGAGTGTTGTAATAGCATATTTGGATGATATCACTTTTTAAGAGTAAAACTAATGCAATTAATCTCTCTGGCTATTTTTCACGAGAAGGTATGTTTCAGAACACAACTGAATACAATTCTATCAACATTAGTAGGAGGACAAGCTTGAGTAGGAGAGTTGAGATTGAGAACTAGAATAACACATGGCGATGTCGGAGAGACAGTCAGGGTTGCAGTTGCTTTGTGGGCAGACTACACAAGCAGTCCCAAGAGGTTTTTCCAAGCATGATGCTGGAGAATGCCAAATAGTTTTGCAGTTTTTCTATTAGAATCCAAGGGGGAACTCCAGGGAGAATCACTATTGGGATGTGGTCAGGTTCTCAGGGGAGAAAAAACTGGAATACTGGGCATTGTATCACAAGAAAAGCCTAATCTCAAAATTTGTGTTAAGAAGGAATAAATATAATACAGAAAGAAAATAAAAGAGCATGTATAAAGGGGGTGAGGAGGTTGGGGTGGGTAGGGATATGGGTAAAAATGAGAATTAACTTTTGTCATATACTGGTACAAATTCCCCAATGTTATATGTGATTTTGAGATGTATATAAATTGTACCAATAAATAATTCAATTTTTTTTAAAAAAATGTATTAAGATGCTTAGCTTAGGACATACAAGCAACAAATGTCCAGAAACCTGAGCCTGGACATCCTTAAAGTCTTCCTCATAAAATCAGGAGAAGGACAGCACAGATTGGTGTATGTCATATTTTTGGAGGTGGAAGAAAAAAGAGGCAAAGTATGAAAGTCACTTAAAGTTTCCATCGTGACACTAGGACACTCTAAAGAATATGTCATATTTTTTCTTGCAACATTTATCTGTTATTTTGTTTCTTTGTCTTCAGCATTAAAATTATATATACAGTCCCAATTCTCCAAGAACTCATGTTCCGAGAAAAATAATGCATAAGTAGAAACATCTAAATGTATAATGCAATGAGTATAGGTGGGAAGAGACAAGAAAGTGGCCTCAAAGGATTCAGTTTAGCTTCCTACAAAATGCTGAAAAATTACGTGGTCTTTTTGTTCTTCCAGAATGATTTGAGAGTGTAGGATTAAATGGAGCTGAAGATTTCACTACATTTTGGTGAGATGGAATAATTGTAAGTAAAAGAACGTTTCAGTTATTTGCAAAGATTAATTTCTAGCATTAAAAAGAAAGGCAAATAATATTAAACCGAAGACAGGTCTAGACTGCTAAGTGCTGCAGAGCACAGAACACAAATCCCATTCAGTTACATACAGTCAGTTATCAGATTGAACAATTTAAACTTGTACTGTTCAAAATTTAAAAATCCTTTCCCACAAATGTGTATTTTGTAATATTCCCTTACAGATGTTAACAGGGCTTAAAAGATCTTTAAGAATGTTGGACCTTCATTGGAGGTGGGTTACTGTACCCTACTGGAGACAAGATAATAGTGTATAGTCTCAGGGGGTAATTTTCATGATCATGATTCCATGGAAGCTGTTACATCATGACTTCATTACAGTGATTTTCCAGTTTGAATATCTCATAAAAATAGATTGAAAACACATTTGTAAATTTTCTTGATTGGCACAAGGTCAGCACGTGTTTCTTTTTTATCTCATCCAAATTGTGTCATAGAAACAAAATTTTCCATATGCAACAGGCAAGATTTATTTTAACGGATTAGTATGCTATGTCCAGGTGCAAATCATTTGGCCCTGTAACATTTTTGCTTTAAAAAATATTACAGTTTATTTAAAAATTTGTTATGTTTAATGCTCAATGTATTGCAACATCATAGTAAAAGTATTTCATAAATTCTTATTTCTCAGAGCACATCATAAATGTGACATTGCTAAAAATGTCAATTTGCCAGTGACTATAACGTAAAATGATAAGTAAATTATACACTTTACACATGAAATTCTGAGGGTTAAAATGTAGTTTACTGAGTTCTTGCTGTTTACCATGACCTCAATAAGTGATACTACTTTGATAATAGAAAATGAAAAAGACAATGACTGTCAGTCCTTTAAAATAGGGGAATGAATTTATGGTTTCTGTTTGAAAAGAAATTCCAACCCATTTGAGAAAACAGACAATAAAAAAGCAATTATCCTGAAAAGGGTTTTCTACTGTATTGGGGGCATCTAAAATCAACTAGCTGAATCTAGGCAGAAAGCTCAGAAGAAAAATAAACTGCATGAAAGATGCTGAAAATTTCAGGGTAAGTAGAGATTACCTTAATATAGGATGGGCAAAGGGAGGTAAAAGGAGTGAGTGGAAAAGCATCTCTAAAGGTAAACAATGAATGTACTCAAGTTGAAAGAAGAGGCTGAGGATCAGCAATATTGACTGAGGAATGATCGGTGGAGGAATTTGTAGGAAGGGACTAAGAGGGACTGAAGACAACTCTCCCCAAATAAGGTTTAAATTCCTTAACATGGCATTACAATCCTTATGTTTCTGTCCTCAGTTCCTCTTAACCCTCGGTAACCGTCTCCCAGTAGACAGCGATGACAACTTACTTTAAATTAAAAAAAAAATACTGAGTAGAGACTATCAGCCGGTTCTGTGAAAACTTTTATGGCCTGCATAAGGCAATTTTTTTCATACAGAAAAAAGGAGCAGTAAGACCAGGATGCTGATATATCATAACTATCATTATGTGTTAAAAGATCACATAATACTTAAGAAACTGTATTTTAATTTTGAACATTTTAGTAATATTTTAGATATGATAATTTCCATATAGTCAACAAAGAGATATATCCTAGGGTTTTTAGGTCTCACATTGCAAAATATGTAGGCTTATATAGCAAAAGATATATACAAATCTCTCAAAACAGCTAATTACCACCTGAGAATGCCAAAAAAATTTAGTGATGCAATCTGATTGATTTTATTGATTTTCAAAGTTAAAGAGAATTTACTGTGGTATAGCTCTTAATAACATGCTTCAGAATATTTCAGTTCTAAGTATAAATATTCATGAAAAATTTACTATGCACTAATTTCATAAATTCAGAAAAATTATAGTTGATCATTAGTCATTACTCACAGAAGGTCTGTGTTGTATGAGCTGAGTTTAAGGAAACATCTAAACAGGAAACATCTAAATTTGTGCCATGATCCTTCAGTACTGTAATCACATTTCAAGCTGGAGAGATTATAAAGCTAGCCCACTGTGGGTGCCCTGGAGCAGACTTGGAACAGATTGACCAGAAAGACTTGCCAGATTTTCTGATGCTCAATTTATCACTTGAAGTTCCATGACAAGAATCGGCCAGTTCTGTTCCTAATAGAATATCAAAATTTATCATCAATTGTTGTAACTGGCATTTAGATAAAGATGCGTAACACCAGTAAAAATGTGATTTGTGTTCTGTGTTCTGCAGCACTTAGCAGTCTAGACCTGTCTTTGGTTTAATATTATTTTCCTTTCTTTTTAATGCTAGAAATTAATCTTTGCAAACAACTGAAACGTGCTTTTACTTACAATTATTCCATCTCACCAAAATATAGATTCTAACATGACCTTTGTTTTATTATTAATTTGATGAGATTCTAGGATATGATTTGAATTAATTAATTAATTAATTAATTTTATTTATTTATTGTGTGGTACCAGGAATCACAATCAGGCCTTGTGCTTCCAAGGTAGACATGGTGCCTCTTGAACTAAATTCTAAGCCCTAAATATTTTCCCGAGTCTAAATTTTGGGGATTTTATGAAGATTTTAGGCAGATTGTTTGGGACTGCCATCCTGGTTGTACTCGATCCCTGAAGTGAAGAGAGAAGCAAGCCTGGCTGCTGCTCCGTCATCAACATCCATGTGGTGTTGATTTTAGGTCCATACCGAAGGAATGTGCTTTCAGATCAGGAAGGTTTCCACCTAGATTTAAGAAGGGCCAGGAAGCCAGAGAGTGTGCATCCGAGAAGGCAGTGTCTAACTGTGAGTGTGAAGCTGAAAGTATAGGGAAGTGCTAGAAGGCTGGAGAAGGTAGGAACATGGGTTACTCAAGAACAGCTGCAAGTAGTGAGTAAAACCAGCCCTAGAGGCCATGTAGGCTATGATGGCTGGCACTCCTGTAGCAGTGGAGCCAGCCAAGCCTTTGGAGTTCACATCTTGCTACAGATCACTGGGCAGAGGATGACAGAATCATGGACTTCTAATGTTTGCCTTGCTGGTTTTCTTCTTGCTTTGGTCAATTCCTTTCTCTCCCTCTATTTGTATATTTCAAAATGGGAATGTTTATCTTGTAGTACTGTTATGTTGGAAGTCTTTAACTTTCTTTTCAGTTTTACAGATACTGACAGCTAAGAGTTTGCCTTAAATTTCAGAGGAAAATTTGGACTCAGATCTTTTAGCAAGGCTGAAATTATTAGGACTTTGGCAACTCTTAAAGATGGACTAAATAATATTGTATGTGTATGAGTATTTGGGGGGCCTGGGCAGAACGTTATGTCTCATGTCTAGGCATTCCCCTAAAGCCTCCTGTGCTCAGAGATAAGATTTTTGGGAGCTGAATGGATCATGGATGTGTGATTAGATTAGTCCAGTTTATTTATGGGTTTATTCCTGTGATTAGATTAGTCCAGTTTATTCATGGGTTTATTCCAGTTTATTTATGGGTTTATGGAAGGTCAGGTCTGATAGGTCACTTTGTGTGCTACTGAATATATAGCTCTCTCTTTGATGTCTTGATTGCTGCAGCATGTTGCTTTTCACGAGCTCTTTCTCTTCAGCCAAATCTCCTGCCTTGAAGCCAGCTAAATGTGCACCGAAACCTCCACAAACATGAACCAAAATAAATCTCTCCTCCTAAAAAAAAAAACGTCATCAGTGTTCTTCACAGAAATAGATTAAACGATTCCAAAATTCATGTGGATGAGCAGAGACCCAGAATAGTAAAAGAGTAACAGGAGCAAAGTGAGAGGTATCACAATCCAGGACTCAAGGTTAAATTACAAAGCTATAGTGATAAAAACACACAGTACTGGCAGCAAAACAGACACAAGGCTCAATGGGACAGAATACAATATGCAGAAATAACCTCAAGCACATTCAGTATTTGATATTTAACAAAGAGGTCAAGAAACATACATTGAAGGAAAGAGAGCCTCTTTAATAAATGATGTTGGAAAAACTGGTAAACCACGTATAGAAAGTTGAATCCAGACTCATATCTCTCACGATGTACTCAACTAAAAAATGGATCAAAAAGTAAAATGTTAAAACAGAAATACATAAACTGCTGAGAGATAAAATAGGTAAAATTCCTCAAATGTGTAAGGGCAAGGACTTTCTGAACAGAATGTCAAATGCACAAAAAATAGTAGCAAGAATCAACAAACAATATCTTACATTAAAAATCTACATATCCAAATAAATAACAAATAGAATGAAAAGACAACCTGCAAAATTGGAAAAGAATCAACAACAATTCTTTAGACAGAAGACTAATACCTGAAACATATAAAAAACTAAAAAAAATTAGACCTCCACAAATAAATAAAGACCTCCATAAATAAAGACCCAATCAAAAAAATGGGCAAGCAAAATGAACACATGCTTTATGGGAGTACAAATGTCTAATAAATACATGAAAAAAATGTTCACCATTGGTATTTATAAGTGAAATACAAATTAACACAGAGTTCATCTTATCCAAGAAAGAATACCCATCATGAAGAAATTTAATAATAACAAATGACAATGAAATGGACACTTTTACATTATTAATGGGAGTGTAAAATACTACAACCTCTATGAAAATCAGTACAAAGATTCCTCAAAAAATCAAAACTGCAAATTTCACTTTACCCAGGTATTTCCCTTCTAGGCACTTTCCAGAAAGATTTAAATACATCAAATTACAATGATATATGCATACACGTTTATAGCACCACCGTTTATAACAGTTAAACATGGGAAGAAGAGCACTTGTTCATCAAAAAATAAATGGCTGAAAAAGTATTATTTAAATTTAACGAAGTATGGCTATGCCAAAAGAAGATAAATTTGAGTATTTGGCAGGAAAATGTGTGAACATTGGGACCATAATGTTAAATAAACTAAATCAGACACACAAATTTAAATATTTCATGGTGTCTTGCAAACAAATAGAAGATAGGTTATACTGGATTTTACCCTAAACCAGATCTAGCTGAAAAATAATCAGCCTTGAAATCTAGAGGTCAAAAATCCCAGTTCCAGTCAATTTATCCAATGACTTTATTTGCTTTACAGAGTAGCCACAGAGCAGGAGAACAGAGATAGTAGGTAAGGCAAGGAAATGCTGCTATTCTTCTGATCTCTAGGTTTCAAAACTGATTATTTTCAGGGAAATAGGGTAGGAAAGAGGAAGACAGAACTCCCTCAAATGGAAATAGGATCAAGAGATAGAGGAAGAGACAGAGAGGGGAAGGAAAGTTGATTAAGACTGAATTATGTACATGTACCAAATCCACACAAGGAATGTAAACATTATGTATGCAAACATATACTAGAAAACGCATAAATATCTTGACTTTATAACTTTGGAAGTACTGTACAAAATTATCTCCCTTTCTCTCAAAATTCTCATTTTAGCATTGTAAGTTTTTCTTGAAGAAACAATATATTTGACTTAAAATGAATTGTAAAAAAAGAATATCAAGGCAAAAATTAAAAGTACTAATGATTCTACTGTTAGAGATAATCTGCACTAATATTTTACTCTATTTTCTTTCAAGCATATAGAGCCAGTTGATATTTGATAGCAATCATTTCTTAAGTATTTGTGTGAATGTCGGCATCACATGCTGATTATAACTTTTTGCTCTTTACCTTCTGCTGCCACACAATCTCTGTATTCCAAACAAATGTGCATTAAACACAGTGAAAGAAACTGCTTTCCAGGTGAAAAAGGAGTATTTTTTTAGGTAGTTTACAAGTGGTGCATGTCATTTTTATTAACTACATATTATTTTTATATGAAAAATTAATTAAGATATTTTATGTGCTGTGGCCAAACCCTTCTTATCCCTCCCACCCAGATGAAAAGAGCTCATGCCCCTTTAAGAAACCATAGCAACGCACAGACAAAGGTGACGTAGGTGGTAGGTGATATTGACCAATCATACATTGCTAAGTGCTGCTTCCACCCTTGCATCCAATCATATCCTGCCATGAACACTGCACCCGCCCTCTCATCCAATCACATCCCAAGGCACCCTATGTGAATGCAGGTAACATCCGTGATATGGTAATTAATAAACAAGGTCTCTAACCACGTGGAGCCCAGTTGCTATATTAATTCCACGTCACCGCTCACCCTCCCAAGGCTGTCAGATTACAGAGAACGCACAGTAACTGGACCAAGTCATACTACACTGTGCATGTACCAATTTCACATAACATAAACATCATGCAATGCAAACATTTACTAAAAACATAAACATCTTAAAAATTTATATGTAACTTTTTTTTTTTGAGACAGGGTCTCGCTTTGTAGTTCAGGCTGGCTCTGAGCTCACTATTACTATAGGCAAGCTTCGAACTCAGCAATCCTCCTGTCTCTGCCTCCTGAGTTATGTATAACTTTTTATTAAATAAAAGTTGTTCTTTTTTATACGTCGCTCTATCACTAGCAAGGCCCTGCTATATGTTTGCATTACCTACCCTTTGGTTCCTATGCTAAAGAAAGGAAGGCCACTGGTTCAGTGCTATAAAAGGTAGGAGTTCCCACACTTAACACATTATGGCCTTATGTCATTTCCATCATGGAAATCTGGTTTCTAGCTATTAGTCCTAGAATGCTATCTAGGAAGCTATCTAGCATATCTGCTGAAAAAAGAAAAAAAAATGCCATAGGAGAAGTACCTGTACAGATTTAGCAGTACCCGGATTCTATTCTGTGTGCAGTTCTAGAGCTCTCTCATTAACATAATACAGTAAAAAAAAATTCACAGTAGTTTTGTGTTCTGCATTTTATTGCAAAACATAGAGATGTAATTATTCATTTGAGTAACTTCAATGATGTGGGCTAAAATTCTACACTTTCCGCTATGATAAACACTGAGATGAACAAATTTTGTTTACATTTTCTGCACAGTGGATTATTTATATCAATTTTGGTAACAATACATACAATATTACTATTCAGTGAGTGGATATTTTAATCAAGAGACCATAGTCTTGTTAATTACATATATAGGCTAGATTAAATTACCTAAATTTCTTTTCTTTTTCTTTTTTTTTTTCTTTTGAGACAGGATCTCGCTTTGTAGTTCAGGCTGGCCCTCAGCTCACCATGTAGCCCAGGCAAGCCTCAAACTCAGCAATCTTCCTGCCTCTGCTTCCTGAGTGCTAGGATTACAGTCTTGAGCCACCATGCCTGGCATTTGTGATACGTAGTACTGATTGCCAGTGGGCATAAGCCATCACACCCAGTATTGTTGTATGTGGGTACCAGAGGTCAAACCAGGGACCTTACACTTGCTCGTCAGGTGCTGGAACCACTGAGCCAGATCTCTGGTCCTACCTAAATTTCTTATTCACCTTCATAATGTCACATGAATCAGTTATGTTGGGAAAAATGAATGACAACACATTTCCTCCTGAGTATATCTCAAAAGAAACCTTTACACATATCCATCAAATATGAATATGTTGATATTTAGAGCAGTGCAAGAATGAACACAATCTAATTAGAGATGGACAAAATGATAGCTGTATACATCATGGCATTTAAATGTAAGATTAGATTGAGGATCAGATAGAATAAATAGATGGCAGTGACCAACACAGATATAGAAGAATTTTAGTAATGAAACTTGAAAAATATCTTGAGAAGATGATATGCAGCATGATGCATATTTTGATTAGATTAAACTAATTAAAACTAAAATTATTTTAATATAATTTATGAAAACATATTTATCTTATATAGATATAACAGGTGAATACATGCATTTTTAAAAGTCTCATGAGAAGCCTTTGCTCTTGTCTAGTAATTTACAAGAATACAATATATTTTTATTAAACATATCCATTAAAATATTCAGTTGATCCCTTGAATTTAACTCAAGAATTTTCTACTTTACTTTCCACCTGATGAATCATGGATCAGATCCATAAGCTTCAGAAATCTCTGGATGATGAGTAAATAAAAACAGTAAATACAAACCTGGAAAGTGAACCCAAGCAGTTAAAAAACTAGCAATTACAAAATATACTGAATTGAAGATTAGGAATTTAGAGGAAATGATACTGATTACCTTTATTTTCCTGTACTATTTCCTTAAATTTTAGTACCATTTCTTTCTGCAACTTGAAATATTTATTCAAGAAAATCAGAAATACTTCAAACTTAATTGAGTATTTTTTGGTTTCAGTTTTTTGTCATTTTTTTTTTGTTTTTGTCTAATAGACATTGTATGTTATAGTAAAGACAATTTATCACTTTACAAAAAAAGTTCTAAAGGGTATAAAACTTTGGAAAGACAAAAGAGCTTGAAGAATACATTTAAACTACAAGCTATTGGATATAAGAAAAAAGTAAGTTGAAAACCATTTAATTTCCTGGGTAACTGATAGGTGAACCACCACAATTAGGTGAAAACAATATGTTTTAACTCACTCACACAGTTGTCCACATATATTTTCTTCTCATCTCTATGGCAGAGGTGACAGAGTGTATGAAAACTTTCACTCTAGAGAGATTACAATAATGTTCTCATGTAGTTTTATTGCAAGGATTAAGTGGAAGGGAAGAGTATTCTATGTTGCAAGGAAATTGAAAGGGTAACTAAGACATATTTAATTAGTACAAATATTCTTTAAAAAGTAATATCTCATATGTAATTGAAGCTAAGGAAAAACCTATAAGAACCTCCAAAACCCTAAGAAGGCCTTTGACTTTCATCTGGATATACACTTCTGCAGTAACAATATCAAGAGCAAATTAGAGAGGGGTATCCAGAGGTAAACTGGATTGTAATAAAGCTAGCTTCCTGTTTGAGTGATGGGAACAAAGCAAAATAAAAACTGCTTGAATGACAAGTTCTCTGAGACCTTATATGCTTATTAGACCATACAGCTTCACATTTAAATTTAGGTTTTAAATAAAAATTCAGTATGGAACAAAAACCCACTGTAAAACCTTTGCAACCTTACTTAAGTATTTCCAAACAAAGGTAAATGGTAAAGTTTAGTGTAATCAGTGATATCTTCAGTTTCCCTCCTCTGTCCTATTAATGGGGGGTGGGGTATTACTAATTCGTCAGTGAAGATTAATTTGACCTGATCAATTAATCTATTAATCTGCCTATTTGTAAAAGCCTTCATGACTCATTGGGTCTTTGCATTTGTCCCTTTTCTCTCTTACTCGGGAAGAAAATAACTGATGGGGATTTGGCGTAGTGCCGAAGAGGCCAGCTGCTCGTAACAAGGAGTGGAGCCTGTTGCGGCTTTTGCTCATTTCCATAGGAATTTAGTCCATCCTATCACCGGGAGCCTTCTGGCTCCACACGCTCAACGGTGAGCTCCTCTCTCCTTCCTTGAGCTTCTTGCTGAACAAGCCCCACTTCGGCTTCTCTGGTGTAACTTGCTCCATCCTACCACATCCTCTGTCAACCAAAAGACTGAGGGACGCGCCCCGCTGGAACCCTTGGGATGGGCCAAGGATGGGGTCTCACCTCACTCACGACCCCATTTGAGAGCTGGGTGAAGCTTTGAGAAGCTAAAGATTATAATCCTCTCACTATCCATGTTTCTCTGATTTTCTGTGGCTGAGCTACAAATGGGTGTGAGATAGCGTGCAAGGTACCGTCTTCCCAGGACCCCGGATGTGAATGGGGCCCAGTGTCTACTCCCAAACTCCACACTGTGGATTCACTTTTACGAATGGCCTTGAGTGTGAACTGACATTCTCTCCCTGTCAGAGCCCATAAAGGGAAGATCATTTGCTCATTTTTTTTTTTTGATTCCAGAACCTAAAAGAAAGGGTTTTTAAACATATTTTTTACCTTATATCATACATTTCCTACTCTGAAGCTCAATTACTATTACAGGCAAATGAGATAATTTTCTATGATTTCAGTACAGTTTCTTGTTAACAGCTATCAAATGTAAGTCTGCTGGGAGCAAACCATTGTTCTACATATTCCATGTGTATTAAACCATTTGATTTTCATAAGACATATATAAAGGTAACAAAATTGAGATCCAGTGGGCTAAGTGAAGAAGATTATGGAAGAATTCAAGGGAAGATTAATCTTCATGCAAAGATGGAGTCATGCAATGAGTATTTGCTTTGTACAAGTAGTAGCCTAGATGTGCATTTGCTCCCACGATTTTATACACGACTGAGCTTCACATGCACGGGGTTTCCGCGGAGATTTCCGGAGAGCGGCACACTACTATCGCCTGCAGGTGCTGCTAGTTACAGCGGTTTATCAGGCCTTCACATACCCATGGTATCGATCCCCAGGCTTTCTGGCACGAGTCGGGACGCGCATATGGGAACACCGCAGGAGCTCCTGGCAGCCTTCCCTGCCGTCTTCCTAGCAGCGGTGACGTGCAGCATGTTCTAGTGCAGAAATATAAGCTGTCGGACAATTTGTCGCGCGATCTCATCTTCAGAAGAGACAACTCAAATCTGAGCGGTACATTACTCATAAGGGAAAAATCAAGTTAGTGCCGTGTGTGTGACAGTGTGAGAGAAAGGAAAGGAGGGGAAGGAGAGGTAAGGCAAGCAAAGAGAGAGGAAGAGGGACAGAGGGAGGGGAAAGAGGAGGGCGAAGGGAGAAAATCCCTTTATTCCTGCACTTACTTCTTTCGCTAAATCAGTAGATGAAATTTTCTATTATCTTGTAACCTTGAGCATGTCATTATAAGGAAACTCATAAGAAACTCCCTCCATAACTGAATGGAATAATGTGTGTGAAAAACAAGACAACAACACTGGCATTAATAAGCACTCAAATATTAGTTTATTCATTTAATTCTATTTTTCAAGAGATTCAGAGTAAATAGATTTAGACAGTAAAAGCAAAATATAGTTCAATTTTGGACATGCTTCACAGTATAAAAGCATAATGATCTTTGACTCTCAGTTCAAGTACACAATCTTGAATTTTTCAGTGTGTGTGTTTTATTTCTGTCTTGTTAAAATATACCAAAACTAATTCATTTATACACAGCATCATTCAGGAAAATAATCCTCATGTCACCTACTTGACATGTATATTTCACTGAAAAATATCAAGGATACCACATTATGAACATAAAAATATAGACATTAACCAGTAAAATCAACAAGTACATTTTCAAGTGGTTTCATTTGTCATTTTCAAGGAAGGGTTGAAAGTATACCAGCATATACTAGAAAACTCTCAGAATGAAAAGAAAATAACTATAATCTTTTGTTGAACACCATGGCATACATCTGTAATCCCAGTGTTCAGGAGGCTGAGGCAGGAGGATCACTGAAAACTTAAGACTGCCCTAGGTTGTATAGTGAGTTCAAATCCAGCTTGGATTACATATTGAGACTTTATTTAAAAAATATCGATCTAGTACACCCTTGTTCATAGCAGCTCAGTTCGTGATAGCTCAATCTTAGAAACAACCCAAATGCCCATCAACTGGAGACTGGATAAAGAAGACGTGGTTTTTTAATAAAATGGAGTATTATTCTACCATAAAGAATGACAAGATCGATCCATTTAGGTGCAAATAGAGACACCTGGAGGATATAATAATAAGTGAAATAAATAGATCACAGATAGGCAAATAGTGGATCTTCTCTTTGACGTGAACTCCTGTAGATGAAAATGAGCTCTAGAAAGTATGACAGCTTTTATAGAGTGGGAAGTTTCCATAGGAAATTTGGTATGGGAATGTAATGAGGGGAAGGAATAAATATGATTCAGAAAGAAAATAAAAGAGTATGTATAAAGGGGGTGGGGAGGTGTGGGTGGGTAGGGATATGGGTAAAAATGAGAATTAACTTGTGTCATATACAGGTACAAATTCCCCAATGTTATATGTGATAGTGACATGTATATAAATTGTACCAATAAAGAATTCAATTAAAAAATCTATCTATCTAGAGACAAGGTCCACGATATAGTTCAGGCTGGCCTTGAGGTTGCTATGTAGTTCAGGCAAGCCTGGAACTCAGCAATCCTCCTGCCTCTGCCTCCCGAGTGCTGGGATTACAGGCATGAGCCACCATGCCCCGCACTGTGGTATGTGGTATTGATGGCTGGTGGGCGTAAGTCTCCACGCCTAGCATTGTATGTGGTTACCAGGGATCAAACTCAGGACCTTGTGCTTGCGAAGCAGGAACCACTGAGCTAAATCTCCAGCCTAAAATCTAAATATTTAAAATAGAATAAATATTCAGTAATTATCATAACCACATTAAAGTATTGTTTTACAAGTACTTTTGTATTTAATTGTGCAAACTAGGTTTTCAATGTCTACATTTTAAGATAGAACTGTAATGGAAGGAGTGATTTTTAGACGTGTGTTTAGTACACTTTTATGTACTACCTTCAACTGCGAACTAGTAGGCAATCAATAGTTTTTCAAAATAAATTTCTATCAGTTGTCTTAAAATTGATTTTACGGGTGCAACCGAAATATGTATCAGGATCCATTCCTCACAGGGAATTTCTGCTTCTCCATGGCACCTCTTCTTTCTTCTTTTCCTTCCAACTTCCTCCTCTCTCCCTCCCGCTCACCTTCCCTTCGTTATTCACAGAAGCTTTGCTTCTACTTTTCTCCGTCTCTTCTCATTTCCTTCTTTTTCCTTAAAACAATATTTCTGTCAGTAGATAGGCCAGTTAAAACGGGAAAACCTTGTTTATACTGAATATATTAAGGTTCTTACCTTTCACTAGTAATGGATTCATTAATTTTAAAATTTATTCACTTCATTTGATATAGATTTCTTTAATTTACTGATTTACTGACATTTACTACAGTATTCAGTTTTTGGCTTACAAAGATGAAAATAGTTTTTTAGAAGAATGGTAATGAGCTATACGTTTCATAAAATTTCTCATGAAGAAAGAGTAGAACAATTAAAATTCTGTAACTCTTAATAACTTGGTCAGGAAAAAGTTTAGGAAATGAAAGTTAAGAGATGACCAACTACAAGTATATTATAAAATTAAGAGTGAGAAATTTCATTTTAGTATCAAACTGAATTGAGATAAAGAGTGAGATATTAACATTCAAACCTATAAAATGTAATTTGTGAGTTAATGTGTTTCTGATTGCATGGATACTCATTCATTCTGATATAATAAAAGATTATGCCAGTTCTCCCTAGCTTTTTAGAGCTATTACTTACTGTCTTTGAATTATTAGCTAGTAACTGAGAGAATATGACAAGTGAATTGAAATTCAGCTTTTTTGTCTTTAACCTAATTCCTTATGTAATTATTTTTTGTCAACATCCTCTACTCTTTAACTTAGCATTTAAGAAATGACTGCTGTAGTTAAACAGTTCAGAGAAACTTAGTACACTCTGGTACTTAGACAGGGTCTTGCTTTGTAGTTCAGGCTGGCCCTGAGCTCACTATGTAGCCCAGGCAAGCCTCGAACTCAGCAATCCTCCTGCCTCAGCCTCCTGAGTGGTGGGATTACAGGTGTGAGTCACCATACCTGGCGTTATGGTATGTGGTACTTATTGATGGTGGCCATGAGCGACCACACCCAGTATTGTTGTATGTGGTTACCAGGGATTGAAACAGGGACCTTGAGCTTGCTAGGCAGGCGCTGGAACCACTGAGCTAAATCTCCTGCCCAATACTTTTTGAAATGATGAGTCCTGTAGTCAGGTTATAGGATTAATGCTTTCAGAATGTCTTAATATTTAGAAAAATGGTAAAAATTTTTATTTGGTAGCTGCAGACTGCCCACGTGTGCATACGTGTGTGCGCATGTGCACACACACACACACACACACACACACACCACACCCAGCAGTCATCCCCTTTTTGATCCCAGATTTAATAACAAAAGATTATTACTGAAAATATAAGACTAGCACTACTTATTTTACACTAAAAGGAATGAAGATCATTTCAGAGACCCCAGTAACACACCAACGCTGGGACCTTATGTTAGTAACATGACCAAAATGACAAAAATTACCGCAAATATTTGGAAGCTGAGTCGAGTCAACAACTATCTTCACTAATGTCGAGAAAACATGGTTTCTCATTTCTGAGATTCGTAACAGAATATTTGGTTTTCATATTGGAGATCAAAATTGGGACCTCATGCTTGCTAGGCAGGCACTGTGTCTCTGAGCTACATCGTCATTACAGAATTTGTAAATGAAAAGTAACACTGTAAACAGGAATTTCACAAAATACCACAAAATGCATGAAAAAAGTGCTTAATTCATTTTATCGATTAGGAAAAATATAGGTCAAATCCACCATGAGAAATCTCATCCTAGTTAGAATGGCTACTATAAAAAAGAAAAAAAATAAGAACTTATGAGCATACAGGGTAAAGGGGATTCTCATAGAGTATGGGTGGGAAAAGCAATTACCAGACCTATAGAAAACAATATGTTGATTCCTAAGCAGTTGAAAATGTTGACTCAACCTAAATACCTATTAACAGGTGACTGTATTAAAATGTAGTTTATAATCATATTATGATATGATCTCAAATGTCTCCCTAAGCTCATGTGTCTAGAGGTGAAGGTTTTGCAAGGTAAGTGCTACACTCATTCGTGGATTAATTCATTGATAAACTAATAGCTGAATGTGTGAGGAGATGAGGACCTTGCAGAAAGCTGGTGACTGAAGCTATGAACTAGAAGAGAGTAGACTTGTCTCCAGCTCTTTTTTCTCTCTCCTTCCTAGCTGCCATTGATTGAGCAGCTTTCTGTTTCACCATTTCTTTTCTGCCATGGAGTCAGCCAACCATAGACTGGGCACTCTGACACTGAGCCAACATAAACCTTTGCTCCTTCAAATTGCCAGTTGGGTATTTTTTCCAGCAATGGGAAAGTGACTAATAAAATACACAATGGAATATTATGCATCCATACAAAGAATGAAAACCTATAATCATCAGCAGTGGAATTATAAGGTGCTATGCTCATTTTAGAAAGACAAAGTTCACATGAACTTTTTCTCATACATGAATAGCAGGTTAAAAAAGTGACTTGGAATGGTATTGAAATAGTACACAGTAGTCCATAAATACGTATGATTATTAGATGTTAATAAATTGGAAAAATGCTCAAAGAGGTAACAACATTCATTATTCCATTTGCTTATTAAACACTATAAGTATATTGAATTATTACATAATACTCCTTAAATTTGTACACTTATATTTTAAAATATAAAAATAAAACATTTATTTCAAAATGGAAAGCATAAATGCTTATGTAATAGCAGTATGCATTTCACGTTGCTCAGATTCACTGTGGACAGGACTGGGGTTTTTTGTTTGTTTGTTTTGTTTTGAGAAAGGGTCTTGCTTTGTAGTTCAGGCTGGCCCTGAGTTCACTATGGAGCCCAGGCAAGCCTCAAACTCAGCAATCCTCCTGCCTCTGCCTCCTGAGTGCTGGGATTACAGGCGTGAGCCACCACACCCGGCATTGTGGTATGTGGTATTGATTGCTGGTGGGCGTGAGTCACCACGCCCAGCACTGTATGTGGTTGCCGGGATCGAACTCAGGACCTTGCATTTGCGAGGTGGGTACTGGAACCACTGAGCTAAATCTCTGGCCCAGGATGAGATTGTTTTTAACCACACACGCTGCACTTGGAAGTCAACAATGGTGACTCCATCCCTGGCCACTCTGCTGAATACCCCTGTCCAAAATATCAAAGCAGTCTAGAGAGCACAAATAATATCATCCTTATAAAATGATATTACTCTCTTGACCGTCCTTGTCAGTCAGTGTAAGACCTTCTCTAGTGTTTTAATAAAAGCTACAATTAAATGTTGATTTAAGATGTATTACTAATTCCTGTTGCATGAAATTTCCTCTATGATTTTAAAATTAAAAAGTTGGGAAAACCATGAAGTTACAAAGTAAACCATATAGTGTATGTTATCTTGATTAAATTACAGTTGTAGGCTGAAAATAAATTTTGTTGTATTCAAAATATTCATAAAATGTATCTGACATATCAAATGCTACATATTGGTGTTTTTGTCTTCATTATGATACAAACGGCCCTGAGTTAAGATTTTTTTTTTTTTTTTTTTTTTTTTTTGCTTTTTGAGACAGGGTCTCGCTTTGTAGTTCAGGCTGGCCCTGAGCTCACTATGGTGCCCAGGCAAGCCGCCGCGAACTCAGCAATCCTCCTGTCTCTGCCTCCCAAGTGCTGGGATGACAGGCATGAGCCACCACGTCCGGCATTGTGGTATGTGGTGTTGATTGTTGGTGGGCGTGTCTCCACGCCCAGCATTATATATGGTAACCGGGGATCAAACTCAGGTCCTTGCGCTTGCAAGGGAGGCGCCGGAACCACTGAGCTAACCCTCCGGCCCTGAGTTAAGATTTTGAAGGGAGTATTTTGAGTCCAAAAGTTCCCTATCTAAATTTATTTAAATTAGTCAAAATAAAAACGAATCTGTGAAATTGGAGTTAAACAATCGCAAAAAGCAAACCATTCAAAAGTAAACATGTAGATAAAAATATAACATTAAAAACAACAGGAAATTGTGAGCATTTTATGTAAGTACCACACACTCACCAGTTGTGCTACTAGAGCTTTGAGACTTTTTAAAAATGTGATAGTGCCACAGTTCTAGAGAACCCTTTTGTAAGCAAACAAATCTCCAAAGCCATTTAACATAGTTTACAAAACATGTAAGACACATTTCAGTTTAATCAAAGAATCATTCTTTAAAGACCTAGTTTTAATTTTGGAGGTGCTTCTCCTAAAAATTAGCATCATGTTCTATGCTTTATGTTTATTTTACCTCTTGAGAACTCAGTTTTAAGATTTTACTCTTACAGCAACACAACCTCCACTGTTGTGCAATATCCTCCCACCACTATATTTATTCTAATTGTTTATTAAATAAAGCGGTTTTTTTTTGAGACAGGGTCTCATTTTGTAGTTCAGGCTGGCCCTGAGCTCACTATGTAGCTCAGGCAAGCCTGGAACTCAGCAATCCTCCTGTCTCTGCCTCTTAAATGCTTGGATTACAGGTGTGAGCCACATGATCGGCTTTTAAATAATGCATTTTAATAAAATTATTAAGATTATTGCAAAGACTAGTAGGGTGCTATAAATAACTGTTTTGTCTTGTTTCTATCTTTTGTACCTGTTTTAAAACTTATTCATTGGCTGGGCGTGGTGGCTCATGCCTGTAATCCCAGCACTCGGGAGGCAGAGACAGGAGGATTGCTGAGTTCAAGGCTTGCCTGGGCTCCATAGTGAGCTCAGGGCCAGCCTGAAATACAAAGCAAGGTGCAATTTTCTACTTATCTTTATTTTCAGACTTAAATATTCAAAAAAATTAATTACAAATGAACAGTCATTTCTGAAAACCTAATTTAGAGTAATTCCTGTTTAGATAGAGCCCTACTGCTAGGTACTTTTTCTTTTTATTTATTAACATTTATACCTTTGCTCCTTCATTTTTTGTGTTTTATTACTCATTTATGTCAATACACCCGAAACTTAACATAAAGAATAGTATGAGGCCCGAGATTTAGACCAGTGGTGCCTGCCTATCAAGCACAAAGTCCTTAGTTCCATCTGGCAACCAGATACAACAATGCCAGGTATTGCCCACCAGCAATCAATACCACATACCACAGTGCTGGGCGTGGTGGCTCACGCCTGTAATCCCAGCACTCGGGAGAAAGAAGCAGGAGGATTGCTGAGTTTGATGCTTGCCTTGGCTACATAGTGAGCTGAGGGCCAGCCTGAACTACAAAATGAGACCCTTTCCCCCCCAAAAAAAGGGGGGGGATAGTATGAAAAGTACATATTTAGATTAAATACTTCTCTATCTTCTGTCTCTTTCTGTCTGTCTGTCTCTCTCTGAGACAGGACCTCACTTCACAGTGCACTCACTATGTAGCCCAGCATGACCTTGAACTCATGGCCATCCTCCTGCCTTTGCCTCCTGAGTGCTGAGATTATAATCGTATGCCACCATACCTGGTCTTTCTTTTTTTTTTTTCATTTTTTAAAAATATCATCTCTAAATTTTTATGGATACAATAACCTTTTAACCTCTCTGAAGACAGAACATTTCTTTGGTCTGTTCTCTGCATTTTCTATTTCTTCTCTGTAACAACTTCATCAGTTCTCAATCTTCCCTATTCTCAAACTCCTAGCTTTATTCAGGGTTAGAAAACATTTGTGGGTGAATCTCAGCTTTCTTTGGTACAATTGTTTCTGCCTTGCTTCTTTCTAGGTCTTTTTCATACTGATCTTTCATTCCACACATTTACTCGAGCGTTATAGGCTTAAAAAAAATTCTTTGCATGAGTTTTTGGCTTGTCTTTAGCCTCTTCAGCAACCTCAGAATTCAGCAAATGCCTTGTGGGGAGAGCTCACCATCAAGTCTTGGACTTGTCATTTTAGAGCTTTATTTTTTGTTTTGTTTTGTTTTTTGAGATAAGGTCTCGCTTTGTAGTTCAAGCTGGGCCTGAGCTCACTATGTAGTCCAGGCAAACCTCGAATTCAGCAATCCTCCTGCCTCTGCCTCCTGAGTGCTGGGATTACAGGCGTGAGCCACCATACCGGGCACTGTGATATGTGGTATTGATTGCTCGTGGGCATTAATCACCATGCCCAGCATTGTATGTGGTCGCCGGGATTGAACTCAGGGCCTTGAGCTTGCGAGGCAGGTGCCGGAACCACTGAGCTAAATCTCCGGCCCTGCTTTGTGTATATTTTATGCAGAATAAAAATGGGTTTTATTTTAAATCGATGAGAGAGTTTATCTCTTATAAAACAGTTTAAAATATTGATTATCTCACAATAGAAAATTAGTATGCCTTCTTTTCTTTATTGCTTTTGCCTCCTTGATGTTGCTTACGCATTTTGTGTTTTCTGTAGGGGTTATTCTAAATAGCACTGTTGTAATGTTTTACTTTATGGTCTTAGTATGAAAATTATAGTCTGGATT